>JAQZBX010024245.1:7304-30393 GCA_029593785.1 Cabassous unicinctus
TTTTTTTTTTTTACATCTTTTAAGATCTCCCCTGGGATTGGTGCTGCTTATAATATGCAAGCTTGTTCTTGGAAACACATGTACACACAGATCATAAGTTGTTCTTTTTTTTTCAATTCAAGCTCACATAACCCGTGAAGTCTTTCCATGGGTTAAGAACTGGTCTATAGAGTTTCAGTAATTCACATTTTAACATTTTTGTCTAACTTAAAAGGTGTCTATGTAATGTTTCCATAATCATAATTGTTGTTAACTCTTAACGCTTAGTTACATGGTTTTGGACTGAGAACTGAGTTGAGAAGGCTGATGCTGTTATGGGGCCCAGGGTCATCTTTGGCAGGTGAGCTGGTGAGGAATGTTGAGAGTCATAACATGCTCTATAGAAATGTTAGGTTAAATTAACAGGGAAGTTTCTAGGTGTTCCAGGCCACTTGAGAGAAATTCTGGGTATCACGGCTGTTTAACAGAGTCTCCATCGTCTGAGGCAAAACAATTTTGAAAGCTGAGCCAAACACTCAGTCAGGGCCTGAGCTAAATTCACAGGGGCCACGACCACAAGTAGGCAGGAGGGGAGGCCATGAGTGACCACATCCAGAGTCTGTCTGTAGTAGCCAATGGGGTGAAAATGGTCCCATATGCATTTCCTCCTTCCTCATTCACAAACAGCCGGCAGGAAACCCGAGGAGATGGGATTTTTACAGCCCTGGTGCCCAGTCTGGGATGCTGAAAGGGTGGGGCTAGAGAGTGAGAAAGCTTCAGGTTGGGGGTGTTTGAGGAAATCATAAAGGGGTCAGGCAATGGAAGAAAAGGAGGGGGCCCACAAAGGGCAATATCCAGGGAGCCTAAGAAATGCACCTACCTGTTCTTTGTTCGTGTGTTGTGGGAAGCTAAGGATAACCTTGATATGAGAGTGGTCTAGTGACAGTTCTCTTTTTAGAATTATTGCAACTTCTTTGATATTTCCACAGTTGGAGAAGTTTAACTTTGAGTTTTAGGTGTTACACAGATATTCAAGTTTCTGGGGAATTACCAGGATAAACAGAAAGAGTAAAGCACTTTAAAACTTAGGAACAACAATTAAACTTTTAAAACAAATGTGACTGTGGCAAGAGCTTACAAATTAGGCCCTAATTTCCTTGTGAGCATTTTAAAGATAAAGCTATTTTAGAAATAAAATATAAGAAAACTAACATATTGAGATTATTAACAATAGACCAAAGCAGAAGTTTTAGTTTGTTTGTTTCTCCTTTATATTTTTACTAGGGTTTGTTAGTCCTGGTCCAATGAGGCTCAGAGACAGAAGAAAATTCAAGCAGAGAAGTTTGTTAGATCACCAGGGTGGTAGGGGTCTGAAATGAGACTTCAGCCTGCCTGCCCATGTTTGGGATTGCCTCATTTGAGCTGCTGTAACTGGGTGTGTTTACAGAAGGGGTGCATAGATGTGGCACACATATATAGGGTGGAAGATTATTAACTTTTGTCCTTTTGGGAGGAGGACATTGGGAGGGGAAGATGGATGTGTTGGAATTCAAACAGGACATTTGATAATCTTGGCTATTCCATGGTTGGTTTTGAGATGTGTACCTCCTGTTGGATAAGGGATGGGGTAGGGGTTTTGCCCCATCTGTTATCAGAGCATGGGAGACTTGTCAGCACTGACCAGGGTCATGGGGGTTTTATTTTGACAAATGGGGCTAACATGCAGAATATAATTTATAGATTTGCATTGCTTTCCTTTTAAAGTTCCATTTTTTCTATGATCTGTAGCTGACTGTATGTACCTTTTAATTTTATTTTATTTTTCAAGAAGCTTTAGATTACATAAAAGATGCATCAAAAATTTAGGGGGATTTTGATATACCCCACACCCTCCCCCTCCCACACTTCTCTCCATTAGTAACATCTTTCCTTAGTGTGCTACATTTGTCACAATTGATGAACACATATTGAAGTATTGCAACTAACCATGGCCAGTAGTTTACATTATAGTTAATACTTTGCATCATGCATTTTTCTAGGTATTGACGATATGTATCATGCCTATACCCATCATTGCATTGTCATTCAGAACAATTCCACTGTCCCAAAAATGCCCCATGACACACTTATTCTTCCCTCTCCCTCCCCTCAGAAGCTCTGGTGTTGACTGCCTTTATAACCTTGGTACAAGGGCTAATGGAGTGGCAAGAATCACTAGATTACATATATGTAATTTTAGAGAGGCTACAGAACAAAACAATGTAACTGATAAGGAAAGTTGGTTGTGTTTATGACATATTTTTAAAAATACTTAAAACCATGACTAATAAGGTTCTACTAATGTCTAATATGCAGAAAACATTGTCAAATTTTATAAATTTGACAGTGAATATTTATACAGCCTTTAAATATTTTTATGAACATTTTACTCATACAAATTTAATTACCATAATTTTAGAAAATCTCTTTTTAATTTTAACAACTGTTTAAACATTTTCTATGCAATTTACATCAAATGAACTTTATTTTTAGCACTTCACTTTTTTAAAGGTGAAAGAACAAATCTATTGCAATCATTTGAAATAAAAAGATATTGATGGATATAGGATGAGAGAATACCTGAAAATAACTTGTTTCTCTCCCTGCTTCTAGGATACAAAGGAGTGAATTATATGTAAATTAAAAGGAAATGAGATGAAAACCTCTCTTGGTGAAAAATTCTGCTTTTGTGGTTGAGAATACCTTTTTGAAGCAATGAAGTATGAAAATAAGCTTCAACTGGTTGGGAGGACCTGCACAGAAGAAGCCCCTTGATATCATGTCAACTTGATTAATTAACAGTAAATTCCTACCTAGGGGTGGAGTTATCTAAACCTCTTTTGGTCATGCAAATTATGTGCAAGTGTGATTTCCTGAACATACTAATCATACAATTATATAACTAGCTATGTATGTTCATCCATATGCATAAATGCTAATGAATAATCAAAGCAAATGCTAAGTAGTAACTTAAGTATTAAAGCCAGCATGAAACTGCAGCACAGGGAGTCAGGTCTGAGTAGCTTTAGACCAACTTTGGCTCCTGTCTGCAGTCATAACCAAAATAAGTTCTAACACTCATGTTAAGGCTTTTTCCTCTGGTTATCCC
This sequence comes from Cabassous unicinctus, assembly GCA_029593785.1. Taxonomy (NCBI): domain Eukaryota; kingdom Metazoa; phylum Chordata; class Mammalia; order Cingulata; family Chlamyphoridae; genus Cabassous; species Cabassous unicinctus. The sequence continues at coordinate 10,432 of JAQZBX010024245.1, forward strand.
CAAAGGCCCAGCTTTAGGGCCTAACACTATTCTCTATAGTTTGACTTTTAGAAAGCAAAATTTTAAAGTTTTTATGTTTGAATATTATGTTCTTTTAAAAGTGACACAGGGATGAAGATTAGGCTAAAGTGATTGTGCTTCCATCTACCATATGGGAGTACATGGTAAAGGCCATGCCACGTCTGTGCCTTGAGCCAGGCCCATGCGGGGAGCAAGGCAGCAAGATGATGATGCAATAGAAAGAGACACAGGGGAGAGTCAAGGTGAGACATGACAGAAACCAGGACTGGGGTGGCACAAGTGAGGGGTACCTCTCTCCCACATTGGAGGGCCCCAGGATTGAATCCCAGTGAAGCCTAGAGGAGAAAAATGAGAAGAAAAGACAGAAAAAGAAAAAGTTTATGGTTACAGTTAGACTTAGGGCTAGGGTTAGGTTTAGGGTTAGGATAGTGTTAGGGTTTCGGTTAGGGTTAGGGTTAGGTTTATGGTTAGGGTTTAGGATTAGGGTTACAGATAGGTTTAGGGTTAGGTTTAGGTTAGGGATAGGGTTTTGTTAGTGATATGGGTAGGGTTAGGTTTATGGTTAGTGTTAGGTTATGGTTAGGATTCAGGGTTAGTGTTAGTGTTAGGGTTAGGGTTAGGCTTACAGTTAGTGTTAGGGTTAGGGGTAGGATGAAATTATGGTTAGAGTTAGGGTTAGGGAATGATTTAGGTTTAGGTTTAGGATTAGTGTTAGGATTATTTTTGCATTTGGGTTAGGGTTTGGTTAGGGTTGGGTTAGGTTTTGGGTTAGGGTTAGGTTATGGTTAGGGTATGATTTAGGCTTAGGGTTAGGTTTAGAGTTAGCATTAGGGTTAGCGTTAAGCTCAGTGTTTGGTATGGTTAGGGTTAAGGTTTGGGGTTACGTTTAGAGTTTGGGTTAGGCTTAGGGTTAGGTTTGGTTTAAGGTTTAGGTTTAGGATTAGGGTTAGTGTTAGTTTAGGGTTAGGGTTTGGTTAAGGTTTAGGTTTATGGTTTGGGTTAGGGTTGGGTTAGGTTTAAGTTTAGTGTTAGTTTTATGGTTAGGGTTAGGGCTAAAGTTCAGGGTTAGGGTAAGTTTTGAGATTAGGTTTAGGTTTAGTGTTTTATCTTAGGGTTAGGGTTAGGGTTATGTTAGGGTTAGGTTTTGGGTAGGGTTAGGGTTAGAGTTATTGTTAGGTAAAGGTTAGGTTTAGGCTTAGGGTTAGGTTAGTGTTAGACTTAGGGTTATGGTTAGGGTTTGGGACAGGGTTTGGGTTTATGGTTAGGGTCAGGGTTAGTGTTAGGGTTAGGTTTAGGGTTAGGGTTATGGTTAGGTTTAGGGTTATATTATGGTTAGGGTTTAGAGTTTTTGTAAGGTTTAGTTTTAGGGTTAATGTTAGGGTTAGGGTTAGCGTTTAGTTTGAGGGTTAGGATTAGGGTATGGGTAGGTTAGGTTTAGGTTTAAGATTAAGGTTAGGTTATGTTTAGGGTTTGGGTTAGCGTTAGGGTTAGAGTTAGGTAAGTATTTGGGGTTAGGTTTAAGGTTAGTGTTAGCATTAGGGTTGGGACTGAGTTATGGATTGAGTTAGGGTTAGGATTAGGTTTAGGATTAGGATTAGTGTTAGGTTAGGTTTAGGATTAAGTTAGTTTTAGGGTTAGGGTTAGGTTAATTTTAGGGTTGGGGTTCGAGTTTGGTTTAGGATTAGTGTTAGGGTTATGGTTAGGGTTAGGTTAGTATTAGGGTTTAGGGTTAGTGTTTAGGGTTAGGGTTAGGGTTAGCGTTAGAGATTAGTGTTAGGGTAAGGATTATGGTAAGGAAAGTGTTAGATTTAGGTTTAGCGTTAGGGTTTGGTTTAGGACTAGGTTTAGGTTTAGGGTTAGGTTTGGGTTAGTATTAAGGTTAATGTCAGAGTTAGGGTAAAGTTTAGGTTTTGGGTTTAGGTTGAGGGTTTGGGTTAGGGTTGAGGTTAGGAATAGGTTTATGATTTTGTGTTAGGGTTGGGGTAAGGGCAAGTCTTAGAGTTACGGTTTGTTTTAGGGTTAGGTTTAGGTTAGGGTTAAGGTTCAGCGTTAGGATTAGGATTAGTGTTAGTGTTAGGTTAAGAGTTTAGGGTTAGTGTTAGAATTAAGGTTAGGTTTAGGTTAGTGATATCGGTTGGTTTAAGGTTAGGCTTTGGGTAAGTGTTAGGCTTAGTGTTAAGGTTACAGTGAAGGTTAGGCTTACGGTTAGTTTTAGGATTAGTTTTAGGGTTACGTTAGTGTTTGGGTTCAGTTTAGGGTTAGGTTAAGGTTAGGGTTTAGGTTTAGGGTTAAGGTTAGAGTTTGGGTTAGGGTTTGGTTAGGTTTAAGGTTAGTGATAGTTTTAGGGTTAGGTTAAGCTATTAGATTTAGTGTTATAGTAAGGTTTGAGATTAGGTTTAGGTTTATGATTTTGTGTTAGGGTTAGGGTTAGGGTTAGGGTTAGGGTTAGGGTAAGGGTTAGGGTTAGGGTTAGGGTTAGGATTTCGTTAATGTCAGGTTTTAGGGTCAGGGTTCTGTTTAGGGTTAAGGTTAGGGTTAGGGTTAGGGTTAGGTTTAGGATAGGGTTAGGGTTTAGGTTTAGTGTTAGTGTTAGTGTTAGGGTTAGTTTAGGGTTAGGTTTTGTTTTAGGGTTAGATTTAGGGTGAGGGTTAGAGTCAGGTTTGGATTAGGGTTTAGGTTTAGGGTTAGGGTTAGGTTTGGGCTTAGGGTTAGGGTTGTTGTTAGGGTTAGTTTAGGTTTAGTTTTAGGGTTAGGGTTTGGGTTAGGATTAGGTTTAGGGTTATGTTATGGTTAGGAATTAGGGTCAGGTTTATACTTAGGTTTAGGTTTATAGTTAGGGTTTAGGATTAGATCTATGGTTAGTTTAGAATTAGGTTTATGGTTAGAGTTTGGATTAGGATTTAGGGTCAGGGTTAGGGTTAGGCCTAGGGTTATGGTTAGGGTTAGGTTAAGATTAAGGTTAGGGATAGGTTTAGGGTTAGGGTTAAGTTTTCGTAAGGGTTAAGTTAGGGTTAGGATTAGGGTTAAGGTTAGGTTTAGGGTTACGGTTTAGTGTTAAGGTTAGGGTTAATGTTAGCATTAGGGTTAGGGTTAGGTTAGGGTTAGGTTTACGGTTAGGGTTAGCATTAGGGTTTGGGTTAGGTTTTTTGTTTATAGTTAATGTTAGGGTTAGGAATAGGGTTAGGTTAGGATTAGGTATTGGGTTTGGTTTAGGGTTAGGTTTAGGGTTATTGTTTAGAGTTTGGGTTAGGGTTAGGGTAAGGGTTAGGTTTAGGGTTAGGTTATGGTTAGGGTTTTGGTTTTTGTTCGGATTTGTTTTAGGGTTAGGGTTCAGGTTTAGGGTTAGGGTTAGGATTAGGGTTAGGTTAAGGTTAGGGTTTCATTACTGATATGGGTAGGGGTAGGTTTAAGGTTAGGTTTAGGTTAGGGTTAGGGTTTAGGTTTAGTGTTAGGGTTAGGGTCAAGGTAAGGCTTATTGTTAGTGTTAGTGTTAGGGTTAGGTTTAGGGTAGGGTTAGGGTTAGGGTTAAATTTTTGTTTAGAGTTTGGTTTCGGTTAGGGTTTAGGTTTAGGTTTAGGGTTAGGGTTAGGGTGAGGGTATGGTTTAGGTTTAGGTAAGGGTTAGAGTGAGGTTTGATTTAGGGTATAGGGTTAGGGTTAGGGTTAGGGTTAGGTTTAGGATTAGGGTTAGGTTAGGGTTAGGGATTGGTTTAGGATTAGGGTTAGGTTAGGGTTAGATTAGGGTTAGAGTTGGGTTTAGGGTTAGGCTTAAGATTAGTGTTAGGTTTATGATCAGGGTTAGGTTAGGGTTAGGGTTTAGGGTTAGGTTTTAAGTTTAAGGTTAAGGTTAGTGTTAGGGTTAGGCTTCCACTTAGGGTTAATGTTAGGGTTAGGGTAATGGTTAAGTTAGGGTTATGGTTCGGGTTAGGGTTTAGAGTTAGGGTTAATGTTATGGTTAAGTTTAGGTTTAGGGTTAAGTTTAGGGTAGGGTTAGGGTTTTGGTTAGGTTAAGTGTAAGGTTAGGTTTATGGTCAGGGTTAGGGTTAGTTTAGTGTAAGTTTTTAGAGTCAGGGTTAGTTTTAGGCTTAGTGTTATGGTTAGGGTTAGGGTTAGGGTTAGGTTAGGGTAAGGGATTAGGTTTAGAGTTAGTTTTAGGGATTGTGTTAGGCTGTTGGTTAGGGTTACAGTTAGGGTTAGATTCTGGGATAAGTTTGGTTCTTAACTTTAGGTTTAGTGTTAGGCTTAGGGTCAGGTTTAGGGTTAGGGTTAGGTTAGGATAAATGTTAGTGTTAGGATTCTTGTTTGGTTAGGTTAAGAATTTAGGTTTAGTATTATCATTTGGGTAAGAGTTGGGGTTAGGGTTAGGTTAGGGTTAGGGTTTAGGTTTACAATTAGGGTTAGGCTTAGGTTGGGGTTAGTGTTTGAATTAGGGTTAGGGTTAAGGTTAGGGCTAGGATTATGGTTAGTGTTAGGGTAAGAATTTCATTAATGTTAGGATTTTAGGGTTAGGGTTCTGGTTAGATTTCCGGTTAGAGTTAGGGTGATGTTAGGGTTAGTCTTTAGGTTTAGGGATTGTGTTAGTGTTAGTATTAGTTTAAGGGTTAGTTTTAGGGTTAGGGTTAGGTTGGGTTAGGCTTAGGTTTAGGTTTAGGTTCAGGTTCAGGGTTTACCTTAGGGTGTGGGTTTATGGTTATGGTTAGGCCTAGGGTTAGGTTTAGTTTTAGGGTTAGGGTTGTAGTTAGGTTTGGTTTAGGGTTTAGGGTAGTGGTTAGGGTTTAGGTTAGGGTTTGGTTTAGGGTTAGAATTAGGTTTAGGATTAAGATAAGGGCTAGGATTAGGATTAGCGTAAGGTTTAGGGTTAGGTTAGGGTTAGGGTGTATGTTTAGGTTTACGATTAGGTTTAGGGTTTGGGTTTAGGTTTAGGATTTAGGGTTAGTGTTAGGGTAAGTGTTGAGTTTAGGGTTAAGGTAACGGTTTTGTGTTAGTGTAAGAGTTAGGGTTAGGCTTAGGGTTAGGGTTAGGGTTAGGTTTAGTTTTAGGGTTAGTTTATGGTTATGGATTTGGTTTATGTTCAATTAGTGTTAGGGTTAGAGTTAGGTTTGGATTAGTGTTTAAGGTTCGGGTTCGGGTAAGGTTATGGTTAGGGTTGGGTTTAGGATTATGGTTATGGTTAGGGTTAGTTTGGGTTTAGGGTTAGGGTTTGGGTTAGGTTTTGGGTTTATGTTTAGGGTTCAGTTTAGGGTTAGGATTAGGATTAGGGTTATGCTAATGTTAGGGTTTGGGTTAGGGTTAGGGTTAGGTTTAGTGTTAGGGTTAGGGTAAAGGTTAGGTTTAGGGTTAGGTTAGGGTTAGGGTTTGGGTAAGGATTAGTTTTAAGGTTAGGATTACCATTAGGTTTATGGTTAGGGTTAGGGTGGGGTTAGGTTTAAGGTTAGTGTTAGGGTTACGGTAATGGTTAAATTTTGGATTTAGGTTTAGGGTTTGGGTAAGGGAGGAAGTTAGGTTTAGGTTTACAGTTTTGTGTTAGGGTTTAGGGTTTTGGGTTAGGGTTACTGTAAGTGTTGAGGTTAGTGTTGTGGTTAGGGTTTTGTGTTAGTTTTAAGATTCAGTTTAGGGTTATCTTAGGGTTATGGTTTAGCATAATATTTAGAATTAATTTTAGGGTTTGTGTTAGGGTTAGGGTTTGGGTTAGGTTTTACATTTTTAGTTAGGGTTAGGGTTAGTTTTAGGAGTAGTTTTATGTTTAGTTTAGGGTTAGGGTTTGGGTTAGGGTTAGGTTTAGGCTTAGGATTACGGTTAAGTTTAGGGCTAGGTTTAGGGGTTAGGGTTAGGTTTAGGGCAAGTGTTGAGGTTACTATTAGGGTTAGGGTTTTGTGTTAGGGTTAGGGTTAGTGTTAGCATTAAACTTAGGGTTATATTTAGGGATAGGTTAGGGTTAGGGTTTAGGGCTAGTGTTAAGGTGAGGGTTATGGTTAGACTTCCAGTTAGGTTTAGGGTTAGGCTAGGTTTAGGGTTAGGTTATGGTTTAGGGTTAGGTTTAGCATTAGGGATAGGGTTAGGTTTACAGTTAGTGTTTGGATTAGGGTTTGGCTTATGCTTAGGGTTTGGGTTAGGATTTGAGTTGAGTTATGGTTAGGTTTTGTGTTAGGGTTAGGGTTAGTGTTTAAGGTTAGGTTTAGGGTAAGGGTTAGGTTTAGGGTCAGGGTTTAGGGTTAGCATGAGTATTATGGTTAGCATAAGGTTTAAATTTAGGGTTAGTGTAAGGTTAGGGTTAGAGTTAGGGTTAGGGTTTGGGTCAGGGTTTGGATTTATGGTTAGGATCAGTGTTAGGGTTAGGGTTAGGGTTAGGTCAGGGTTAGGTTTTAGGATTTGGGTTAGAGTGAGTGTTAGGGTTAGGCTTAGTGTTACGGTTAGGTTTAGGGTAACATTAAGGTTACGGTTTAGTGTAAATGTTAGGTTTAGGTCTAGTGTTATTGTTAGGGTTAAGGTTAGGGTTAGAATTAGGTTAGGTTTAGGTTTAATGTTAGGTTTAGGGTTAGGGTTTAGGTTTAGGCTTAGGGTTATGTTTAGTGTTAGTGTTATGGTTAGGGTTAGTTTAGGGATAGGTTTAGGGTTATGGCTTGGGTTAGGGTGTGGGATTATGGTTAGGGTTAGGGTTTGGGGTAGGGTTAGGTTAGGGTTAGGGTTAGCATTAGGTTTAGGGTTAGGGTTTAGGATTAGGGTTAGTGTTAGTGTTAGGGTTAGTGTTCGTGTTAGGTTAGGGTTAGGGTTTAGGTTTAGGTTTAGGGTTAGAGGTAGGGTAAGTGTTAGGGTTAGAGTTGAGTTAGGGATTGAGTTAGGGTTAAGTTTTGGTTAGGTTTAGGTTAGAGTTAGTGTTAGGTTAAGGTTAGAATTAGGGTAACATTTAGGGTTAGGGTTAGGGTTTCTTTGGCTGCTATGCAGTTGCTTTCACTCAAATATGAACACAGGGTTAGGGTTAGGGTTAGGGTTAGAGTTATAGTTTGGTTGGGTTAGGTTTTATTGTTAGGGTTAGTGTTAGGGTTAGGGTTAGGTCAGTTTTGGGGTTTGGTTAAGGGTTAGGATTAGAGTTAGGGTTAGAGTGAGGTTTGTTTTAGGATTTAGGGTTAGGGTTAGGGTCAGGTTTAGGGTTAGGGTTAGATTAGGGTACATGTTAGCGTTAAGGTTAGGGTTTGGTTAGGTTAAGGATTTAGGGTTAAGTTTACAGTTAGGGTTAAGGTCAGAATTAGGGTTAGGTTAGGGTTAGGGTTTAGGTTTTTGGTTATGGTTAGGCTTAAGTTAAGGTTAGTGTTTGGTTTAGTGCTAGGGTTAGGGTTGGGTTAGGTTAGGTTTAGCATTAGGGTAAAGATTTTGTTAATGATTTGGTTTTAGGGATAGGGTTCCGGTTAGGTTTAGGGTAAGGTTTAGCGTGATGTTAGGGTTAGGCTATCGGTTTAGGGTGAGTGTAAGGGTTAGGATTAGGGTAAGGGTTAGGTTTAGGCTTAGGGTTATGTTGGGTTAGCATTAGGGTTACGGTTAGGGTTAGGGTTTGGCTTAGGGTTTGGGTTTATGGTATGGGTTCGGGTAGGGTTAGGGTTAGTTTTAAGGTTAGGTTTATAGTTAGGTTTGGTTTAGGGTTTAGGGTAGAGGTTAGGGTTAGTGTTAGGTTAGTGTAAGGGCTTTGTTTAGAGTTAGAATTAGGTTTAGGGTTAGGATTAGGGCTAGGATTTGGATTAGCATAAGGTATAGGGTTAGGTTAGGGTTAGGGTTTAGGTTTAGGTGTACGATTAGTTTTAGTGTTTGGGTTAGGGTTAGGTTTAGGGTTAGGGTTAGGTTTAGGATTTAGGGTTAGTGTTACCGTAAGTGTTGAGTTTAGGGTTAGGGTTAGGGTGATTTGTTAACATTAAGGTTAAGGTTTTGCTTAAGGTTAGTCTTAGAGTTAGGGTTGGTTTAAGGTTAGTTTAGGGTTATGGTTAGTTTAGGGTAAGGGTATGGTTTTGGGTTAGATTTAGTGTTATGACTAGTGTTAGGTTTGGAATAGGGTTTAGGGTTAGGTTGAGGGTTAGGGTTAGGTTAGGGTTAGGGTTTGGTTTAGGATTAGGGTCAGGGTTAGGTTTAGGGTGGGGTTAGGTTTAGGGTTTGGGTTAGGTTTTGGGTTTATGGTTAGGGTTAGGGTTGAGATTAGTTTTAGGGTTAGGTTAGGGTTAGAGTTTGGGCGTAGGTTAGTGTTAGGGTTAGGTTAGGATTAGGGTTATGATTAGCTTTAGGGTTAGGTTAGGGTTAGAGTTTGTGTTAGGGTTAGGTTTATTGTTAGGATTATGGTTAGGTTGAGGGTTAAGGTTAGGGTACGGTTTGGTTTAAGGTTAGTGTTAAGGTTATTGTAAGGGTTAAGTTTTGTATTTAGATTTAGGGTTTGGGTAAGGGTGGAGGTTAGGTGTAGGTTTACGGGTTTGTGTTAGGGTTTAGGGTATAGGATTAGGGATGCTGTAAGTGTTGAGGTAAGTGCTAAGATTAGGGTTTTGTTTTAGATTTAGGATTAGGCTTAGGGTTTAGCATTATATTTAGAGTTGGGTTAGGGTTAGGGTTAGGGTTTGGGTTATGTTTTGGGTTTTTGGCTAGGTTTAGGATTAGGATTAAGTTTATGGTTAGGTTAGGGCTTGTGTTCGGGTTAGGTTTAGGGTTCAGATTACCTTTACGTGTAGGGCCAGGTTTAGGGTTTAGGGTTTGGGTTAGGGTAACTGTTGAGTTTACTGTTAGGGTTATGGTTTTCTGTTAGGGTTAGGATTAGAGTTAGTGTTAGGGTTAAGATTAGTGTTAGGGTTAGGGTTAGGTTAGGGTTAGGGTTTAGGGTTGGTATTAAGGTGAGGTTTATGGTTAGGCTTACCATTAGGGTTAGGGTTAGGCTTAGGGTTTGTGTTATGCTTAGGGTTAGGTTTAGGGTTTGGCTTATGGTGAGTTTTAGCGTTAGGGTTGGCATTAGGTTAGGTTTAGGGTTAGTGTTATGGTTTAGGGTTAGGTTTAGCATTCGGGTTAAGGTTAGAGCTAAAGTTAGGATTTGGGTTAGGGTTTGGCTCTAAATTTAGGGTTAAAGTTAGGGTTAGCAATAAGTTATGCTTAGGTTTTGGGCTTGGGTTTGGGTTAGGGTTAGGGTTAGTGTCTAGTGTTAAGTTTAAGGTTAGGGTTAGGTTAGGGTTAGGGTTTGGTAAGGGTTATGGGTAGGGTTAGGGTTATGGTTAGGTTTAGGGTTTTCAGTTAGTGTTAGGGTTAGGCTTACGGTTAGTTTCAGGGTTAGGGTTAGGGTTAGGTTTGGGTTCGGTTAGGGTTAAGTTTAGGTTTAGGTTTATAGTTAGGTTTGGTTTAGGGTTTAGGGATAGGGTTACAGTTATGGTTAGGTTAGGGTTAGGGTTTTGTATTGGGGTTAGGATTAGTGTTAGGGTTAGACTAAGGGTTAGGATTAGGATTAGGTTTAGGTTTAGTGTTAGTGTTAAGATTAGGGTGAGGGTTAGGTAAGAGTTACGATTTGGTTTAGGGTTAGGGTTAGGGCTAATGTGAGGCTTCGGTTTAGGGTTAGGTTTAGGCATATGATTAGTTTTAGGGTAATTGGTTGGCATTAGGTTTGGGTTAGGGTGATATTTAGGTTTGGTTTAGGGTTTAGGGTAAGGGCTTTTACCTAATATTATGCCAAACACTGGTTTCTTCAGATTTCAAAACTAAGCAATATTCTCATAACATTGGCAGCTATGCACTTGTTTTCACATACAAAGCATGGCAAAACACTGCTTTACTATGCCAAATCTGCCGGTTACTCACTTTGGAAATCTAAGTAAGATTCTTGTTTCTTACAATGCTATACATTTGTTTTCAATTACAATCGACTTGAATACACTGCTTTTCCCTAACGTTGGGTAAATGCATAGAGATCTTTGCTTTAGAAAACGACAAAAGAAATTTGTTTCATTGACTGGATTGCATGTGTATTCATTTACAAACAACTTCAAGACCCAGGTTTCACCTAACTCTCTGTGAATGCAGTAGTTATTTCAAGTTTGAAAGATAAGTAAGATTCTTGTTTGTTTGGCTGCTATGCCCTTGCTTTCACTCACATGTCAACATACAGCTTTTACCTAAGGTTAAGCCAATGCAGTAATTTCTTCATTTTACCAATCTAAATAAGATTTGCCTTTATTTGCTGCTATGCCTGTGTTTTCACTTAAATTCATCTTAAAAACACTGATTTCCCCTAACAGGCTGTGAATGTAGCAGTTAATTCAACTTTGAAATTAAGTAAGATACTTGATTGTTTGGCTGCTATGCGCTTGTTTTAACTCATTATCAATGTAAAAACACTGCTTTTACGTAATTCTATGTCAAAACACTCATTTTTTCAGTTTTCAAAACTAAGCAATATACTCATTACATTGGCAGCTCTGCACTTGTTTTCACTTACAATGTATGGCAAAACACTACTGTTACTATGCCAAAGCTGCCGGTTCCTCACTTTGGAAATCTATGTAAGATTCTTGTTTCTTACAATGTTATCCATGTGTTCTCAATTACATTCAACTTGAAAACACTGCTTGTCCTTAACTTTGGTTTAATGCATTTAGTTCTTTGCTTTAGAAAACCTGAAAAGAGACTTGTTTCATTGGCTGATATCAATGTGTATTCATTTACAAAGAACTTTAAGACACTGGTTTCACTAAACTCTCCGTGGATGCAGTAGTTACATCGAGTTTGAAATGTAAGTGAGTTTCTTGTTTGTTTGGCTGCTGAGCCCTTGCTTTCACTCACATGTCAACACACAGCTTTTACCTAAGGCTAAGACAATGCATTGGTTTCTTCAATTAACAAAACTAGTTAAGGTTTGTCTTTTATTTGCTTCTATGCCTTTGTATTCACCTAACTTCATCTTCAAAACACTGGTTTCCCCTAACAGGCTGTGAATTCAGCAGTGAATTCAACTTTTAATATTATGTAAATACTTGTTTGACATCTCTACCCTGTTTTCACTCATTATCAATGTAGAAACACTGCTTTTACCTAATACTATGACAAAACCCTGGATTCTTCAGTTTTCATAACTAAGCAATATAATCATTACATTGGAAACTATGCACTTATTTTCAAATACAATGCTTGGGAAAACACTGCTTTTACTATGCCAAAGCTGCTGATTCCTCACTTTGGAAATCTAAGTAAGATTCTTGTTTCTTACAATGCTATACATGTGTTTTCAATTACAATCAACTTGACAACACTGCTTTTCCCTAACATTGGCTGAATGCATTGAGTTTTTTTAACTTAGAAAACCAAAAAAGCAACTTGTTTAATGGGCTGATTTGCATGTGTATTCATTTATACACACTGGTTTCACCTATCTCTCTGGAATGCTGTAGTAACTTCAAGTTTCAAAGGTAAATATGATTCTTGTTTGTTTGGCTGTTATGCCCTTGCTTTCACTCACATGTCAACACACAGGTTTTGCCTAAGCTAAGGAAATGCAGTGATTTCTTCACTTCACAAATCTAAATAAGATTTGTCTTTATTTGCTGCTATGCCTCTGTTTTCACTTAAATTCATCTTCAAAATGCTGGTTTCCCTAACAGGCTGTGAATGCAGCAGAAAATTCAATATTGAAATTTTAAAAATATACTCGCTTGTTTAGCTGCTCTGCACTTGCTTTGACTCATTATTAATGCAGAAACAATGCTTTTACCTAATTCTATGCCAAAATATTGCTTTCATCAGCATTCATAAATCACCAATATACTCATTGCATTGGCAGCTATGCACCCCTTTTCACTTACAGTGAATGTCAAAACACTGCTTTTACTAGGCTAAAGCTGCCATTTCCTCACTTTGGAAATCTACGTATGATTCTGGTTTCTTACAATGCTATATATGTGTTTTCAATTACAATAAACTTCCAAACACTGCTTTTCCCTAACCTTGGCTGAATGCATTGAGTTATTTGTTTAGAAAATCAGAAAAGAATCTTGTTTCATTGGCTGATTTGCATGTGTATTCATTTACAAACCACTTCAAAACACTGGATTAACTTAACTCTCTGTGAATGCAGTAGTTACTTCAAGTTTGAAATGTAAGATTCTTGTTTGTTTTGCTGCTGTGCCCTTGCTTTTACTCACATGTCAACACACAGCTTTTACCTAAGGATAAGCCAATGCAGTGGTTTCTTCACTTTACAAAACTAAATAAGATGTGTCTTTTATTTGATGCTATGCCTGTGTTTTCATTTAAATTCATTTGCAAAACACTGTTTTCCCATAACAGGCTGTGAATGCAGCAGTTAGTTAAACTTTGAAAGTTAAGTAGTATACTTCTTTGTTTGGCTGCTATGCACTTGCTTTCACTCATTATAAATGAAAAAACACTGCTTTTACCAATACTATGCCAAAACAATTGTTTCTTCAGTTTTCAAAACTAAGCAATATACTCATTACATTGGCAGCTATGCACTTGTTTACACTTACAATGAATGACAAAACACCACTTTCACTATGCAAATCTGCCAGTTCCTCACTTTGGAAATCTTAGTAACATTCTTGTTTCTTACAATACTATACATGTGTTTTCAATGACAATCAACTTGAAAACACTGCTTTTCCCTAACTTTGGCTGAATTCATTGAGTTCCTTGCTTTAGAAAACCAAAAGATAATCTTGTTTCATTGCCTGATTTGCATCTGTATTCATTAGCAAACATCTTCAAGACACTCATTTCACATAACTCTCTGTGAATGCAGTAATTCCTAAAAGTTTGCTTTCACTTGCATGTCAACACACAGCTTTTGCCTAAGGCTAAGCCTATGCAGTGATTTCTTCACTTTAAAAATCTAGTTTAGATTTGTCTTTTATTTGCTGCTATGCCTGTGTTTTCACTTAAATTCATCTTCAAAACACTTGTATCCCCTAACAGGCTGTGAATGCAGCAGTTAATTCAAATTTGAAATGTATGTAAGATACTTGTTTGTTTGGCTGCTATGTGCTTGCTTTCACTCATTACAATGTAAAAACACTGCTTTTAACTAATACCATGCCAAAACAGTATTTTCTTCAATTTTCAAAACTAACCAATATACCAACTACATTGGCAGTTATGCACTTTTTTTCACTTACAATGAATGTCAAAACATCACTTTTACTCTGCCAAAGCTGTCAGTTCCTCGCTTTCAAAATCTATTTCAGATTTTTGTTTCTTACAATCCTATACATGTGTTTTCAATTACAATCAACTTGAAAACACTGCTTTTTCTTAAGATTGGCTGAATGAATTGAGTTCTTTGCTTTAGAAATCCAAAAAATAAACTTTTTTCATTGGCTGATTTGCATGTGTATTCATTTACAATGATTTTCAAAACACTGGTTTCACCTAATTCTCTGTGAATGCTATAGTTACTTCAAGTTTGAAAGGTAAGTAAGATTTTTGTTTGTTTGGCTGCCATGCCCTTGCTTCACACACATGTCAACACACAGCTTTTACCAAAGGCTAAGCCAATGCATTCGTTTCTTCACTTAACAAAACTAAATAAGGTTTTTCTTTTCCTTGCTGCTATGTCTGTGTTTTCACTTAAAATCATCTTCAAAACACCTGTTTCTCCTAAAAGCTATGACTGCAGCAGTTAATTCAACTTTGAAAGTTAAGGAAAGTACTTGATTGTTTGGCTGCTCTTCTTCGCTTAATTTCACTCATTATCAATGTAAAAACACTGCTTTTACCTGATACTAGGCTAAAACCGTGGTGTCTTCAGTTTTCAAAAATAAGGAATATACTCATTACATTGGCAGCTATGTGCTGGTTTTCATTTACATTGCTTGTAAAAACAATTCTTTTACTCTGCCAATGCTGCAGATTCCTCACTTTGGAAATCTATGTAAGATTCTTGTTTCTTAAAATGCTATACATGTGTTTTCAATTACAATCATCTTGAAAACACTGCTTTTCCCTCACTTTGGCTAAATGCATTGAACTCTTTACTTTAGAAAACTAAAAAAGAAACTTGTTTCATTGGCTGATTTGCATGTGTATTCATTTACAAACAACTTCAAGACACTGCTTTCACTGAACTCTCAGTGAATGCAAGAGATACTTCAAGTTTGCAATGCAAGTAAGATTCTTGTTTGTTTGGCTGCTATGCCCTTGCTTTTACTCACATGTCAATATATAGTTTTTCCTAAGGCTAAGCCAAGGCAGTGGTTTCTTCACTTTAGAAAACTAAATAACATTTGTCTTTTATTTGCTGCTATGCCTATGTATTCCCCTAACTTCATCTTCAAAACACTGGTTTCCCCTAACAGGCTGTGAATGCAGCAGTTAATTCAACTTTGAAAATTAAGTAAATACTTGTTTGTTTGGCTGCTCTGCACTTGCTTTCTATCACTATCAATGTAAAAACACTGCTTTTACCTAATACAATGCCAAAACACTGGTTTCTTCAGCTTTCAAAACTAAGCAATATACTCACTACATTGGCTGCTATGCACTTCTTTTCACTTACAATGAATGTCAAAACACCGCTTTTATTATGCCAAAGCTGCCAGTTCCTCGCATTTGAAATCTAATTAGGATTCTTGTTCCTTAAAATGCTATACATGTGTTTTCAATTGCAATCAGTTTGAAGACACTGCTTTTCCTTAACTTTGGCTGAATGCATTTAGTTCTTTGCTTCAAAAATCCAAAAAATAAACTTGTTTCATTGGCTGATTTGCATGTGTATTCATTTACAATGAACTTTAAGACACTGGTTTCACCTAACTCTCGGTGAATGCAGCAGTTGTTTCAAGTTGGAAAGTTAAGTGAGATTCTTGTTTGTTTGCTTGCTATGCCCTCGCTTTCACTCACACGTCAACAAACAGCTGTTACCTAAGGCTAAGCCAATGCTGTGGTTTCTTCAGTTTATAAAACTATATAAGATTTGTCTTTTATTTGCTGCTATGCCTGTGTTTTCACTTAAATTCATCTTCAAAGCATTGGTTACCCGTAACAGGATGTGAATGCAGCAGTTAATTCAACTTTGAAAATTAAGTAATATACCTATTTGTTTGGATGCTATGCCCCTGCTTTCACTCATTATCAATGTAGAGACACTGCTTTTACCTAATACTATACCAAAACACTGGTTTATTCAGTATTCAAAACTAAGCAATATACTCATTACATTGGCAGCTATGTACTTCTTTTCACTTACAATGCTTGCGAAAACACTGCTTTTACTATGCCAAAACTCATAATACCGCACTTTGGAAATCTAGGTAAGATTCTTGTTTATTAAAATGCTATTCATGTGTTTCCTATTACAATTAACTTGAAAACACTGCCTTTCCCTAACCTTGACTGAATGCATTGAGTTCTTTGCTTTAGAAAACCAAAAAAGAACCTTCTTTCACTGGCAAATTTGCACGTGTATACATTTACAAAAAAATTCAAGTCACTGGTTTCACTTATCTCTCTGTGAATGCAGTAGTTACTTTAAGTTTGAAAGGTAAGTAAGATTCTTGTTTGCAAGGCTGCTATGCCCTTGCTTTCACTCATCTGTCAACACAAAGCTTTTGCCTTAGGCTAAGCCAATGCAGTGATTTCTGCACTTTACAAATCTAAATAAATTTTGTATTTTATTTGCTGCTATGCCTGGTTTTCACTTAAATTCATCTTCAAAACACTGGTTACCCATAACAGGCTATAAATGCAGCAGTTAATTCAACTTTGAATGTTAAGTAAGGTACTGTTTGTTTGGCTGCTTTGCACTTGCTTTCACTCTTTATCAATATAAAAACACTGCTTTTACCTAGTACTATGTTAAAACAATTGTTTCTTTAGTTTTCAAAGCTAAGCAATATACTCATTACATTGACAGCTATGCACTTGTTTTCACACACAATGTATGCGAAAACATTGCTTTTACTATGCCAAAGTTGTCGGTTCCTCACTTTGGACATCTAAGTAAGATTCTTGTTTCTTACAATGCTATGCATGTGTTTCCAATTACAATAAACTTGAAAACACTGCCTTTCCCTAACCTTGGCTGAATGAATTGAGTTCTTTGCTTTAGAAAACAAAAAGTTACCTTGTTTCATTGCCTGATTTGCTTGTGTATTCATTTACAACAACTTCAAGACACTGGTTTCACCTATCTCTCTGTGAATGCTGTAGTTACTTCAAGTTTGAAAGGTAAGTAATATTCTTGTTTGTTTGTCTGCTATGCCATTGCTTTCACTCACATGTCAATATATAGTTTTTCCTAAGGCTAAGCCAATGCTGTGGTTTCTTCACTTTATAAAACTATATAAGATTTGTCATTTATTTGCTGCTATGTCTGTGTTTTCACTTAAATTCGTCTTCAAAACACTGGTTAACCCTAACAGGCTGTGAATCCAGCAGTTAATTA
The DNA here is from genome assembly GCA_029593785.1 of Cabassous unicinctus. Lineage (NCBI taxonomy): Eukaryota > Metazoa > Chordata > Mammalia > Cingulata > Chlamyphoridae > Cabassous > Cabassous unicinctus. Next base: position 26,851 of record JAQZBX010024245.1, read on the forward strand.
AACTTTGAATGTTAAGTAAGGTACTTGTTTCTTTGGCTGCTTTGCACTTGCTTTCACTAATTATCAATGGAGAAACACTGCTTTTACCTAATACTATGCCAAAACACTGGATTTTTCAGTTTTCAAATCTAAGCATTATACTTATTACATTGACAACTATGCACGTCTTTTCACTTACGATGCTTGGGAAAACACTGCTTTTACTAGGCCAAATCTCCTGATTCCTCACTTTGGAAATCTAAGTAAGATTCTTGTTTCTTACAATGCTATACATGTGTTTTCAATTACAATTAATTTGAAAACAATGGTGTTCCCTTGCATTGGTTGAATGCATTGAGTTCTTTGCTATAGAAAACCAAATAAATATCTTGATTCATTGTCTGATTTGCATGTGTATTTATTTACAAACAATTTCAAGACTCTGATTTCACCTAACTCTCTGTGAATTCAATAGTTATTTCAAGATTGAAAGGTAAGTAAGATTCTTTTTGTTTGGCTGCTATTGCATTGCTTTCACACACATGTCACCACACAGCTTTTACCTAAAGCTAAGCCATTGTAGTGATTTCTTCACTTTACAAAACTAAATAAGATTTGTCTTTTATTTGCTGCTATGCCTGTGATTTCACTTAAATCCATCTTCAAAACACTAGCTTCCTTTAACAGGCTGTGAATGCAGCAATTAAATCAAATTTGATAGTTATGTAAGATACTTGTTTGTTTGACAGCTATACACTTGCTTTCACTCATTATCAATGTAGAAACACTGCTTTTCCTAATACTATGCCAAAATACTGGTTTCTTCAGTATTCAAATCTAAGCAATATACTCATTACTTTGGCAGCTATGCACTTGTATTCACTTACAAAATATGGCAAACACTGCTTTTACTATGCCAAAGCTGCCGGGTCCTCCCTTTGAAATCTAAGGAAGATTCTTGTTTCTTACAATGTTATACATGTGTTTTCATTTACAATCAACTTCCAAACACTGCTTTTCCCTAACGTTTACTGAATGCATTGAGTTTTTACTTTTGAAAATCAAAAAGGAAACTAGTTTCCTTGGCTGATTTACATGTGTATTCATTTACAAACAACTGCAAGGCACTGGATTCACATAACTCTCTGTGAATGCAGTAATGACTTCATTTTTGAAAGATAAGTAAGTTTCTTGTTGTTTGTCTGCTATGCCCTTGCTTTCACTCACATGTCAACACACAGATTTTGCCTAAGTTTAAGCGAATGCAGTGATTTCTTCACTTTACAAATCTAACTTAGGTTTGTCTTTTATTTGCTGCTATGCCTGTGTTTTCACATAAATTCATCTTCAAAACACTGGTTTCCCCTAACAGACTGTGAATGCAGCAGTTAATTCAACTTTGAATGTTAAGAAAGGTACTTCTTACTTTGGCTACTCTGCACTTGCTTTCACTCATTATCAATGTAGAAACACTGCTTTTCCTAATACTATGACAAAATACTGGTTACTGCAGTATTCATATCTAAGCAATAAATCCTTTACATTGGCAGCTATGCACTTGTTTTCACATACAATGTATGGGAAAACACTGCTTTACTTTGCCAAACCTGCCTTTTCCTCACTTTGGAAATCATGGTAAGATTCTTGTTTCTTACAATCCTATACAGGTGTTTTAAATTACAATCAACTTAAAAACACTGCTTTTTCCCCACCTTGGCTGAATGAATTGTGTTCTTTGCTTTAGAAAACCAAAAAGTTACCTTGTTTCATTGGCTGATTTGCTTGTGTATTCATTTACAAACAACTTCAAGACACTGGTTTCACCTAACTCCCTGTGAATGCAGTAGTTACTTCAAGTTTGAAAGCTACGTAAGATTCTTGTTTGTTTGGCTGCTGTGCCTTTGCTTTCACAAACATGTCAACCCTCAGCTTTTACCTAAACCTAAGCCAAAGCAGTGGTTTCTTCACTTTACCAAACTATTTAAGATTTGTATTTTATTTGATGCTATGCCTGTGTTTTCATTTAAATTAATGTTCAAAACACTTGTTTCACCTAATAGTCTGTGAATGCAGCAGGTAATTCAAATTTGAATGTTAAGTAAGATACTTATTTGTTTGGCTGCTGTGCACATTCTTTCACTCATTATCAATACAAAAACACTGCTTTTACCAAATTCTATGCCAAAAACCTGGTTTCTATAGTTTTCAAAACAAAGCAACATGTTCCTTATATTGGAAGCTATTCACTTGTTATCAAATACAATGAATGATCCATCACTTCATTTTCTCTGCCAAAGCTGACAGTTCCTCAAATTGAAACGTATGTAAGATTCTTGTTTCATTCACTGCTAAGCATGTGTTTTCAATTACAATCAACTTGAAAACACTGCTTTTCCTGAACGCTGGTTGAATGCAGGGAGTTCTTTGCTCCAGAACTAGAAAAAGGAAACTTGCTTCATTGGCTGATTTTCATGTGCATTCAATTAAAATCTATTTCAAGGCACTGGTTTCACCTAACTCTCTGTGAATACAGTAGTTACATTAAGTTTGAAAGGCAAGTAAGATTCTTGTTTGTTTGGCTGCTGTCTTGCTTTCACTCACATATCAACACAAGGATTTTATCTAATGCTAAGCCAATGCAGAGGTTTCTTCACTTTACAAAACTAAATAAGATTTGTGTTTTATTTGATGCTATGCCTGTGTTTTCACTTAAATTCATCTTCAAAACACTGGATTTCCTTAACAGTCTGTGAATGCAGCAGTTAATTCAATTTTGAATATTATGCAAGGTACTTGTATGTTTGGCAGCTATGCGCTTACTTTCACTCAATATCAATGAAAAACACTGCTTTTACCTAATGCTATGCCAAAAGCCTGGTTTCTTCAGTTTCCAAAACTAATCAATATGCTCCTTACATTGGCAGCTATTCACTTGTTACCACTCACAGTGAGTGATTAACCACCTCTTTTACTCTGCCAAACCTGCCAGTTCCACACTTTTGAAATCTAAGTAAGATTCTTGTTTCTTACAATGCTATACATGTGTTTTCAATAACAATTAACTTGAAAACACTGTTATTTCCTAACTGTGGCTGAATGCATTGAGTTTTTGCTTTAGAAAACCAAACTGAAGATTGTTTCATTAGCTGATTTGCATGTGTATTCATTTAGATTCAATGTCAATACATTGGTTTCAACTAACTCTCTTTGAATGCAGTAGTTTCTTCAAGTTTGAAAGGTAAGTAAGATTCTTGTTTGTTTGGCTGCTATGCCCTTGCTTTCACTCACATGGCAACACACAACTTTTACCTAAGGCTAAGCAAATGTACTGGTTTCTTCACTTTACAAAACTAAATAAGATTTGTGTTTTATTTGATGCTATGACTGTGTTTTCATTTAAATTCACGTTCAAAACCCTGATTTCACATAACAGGCTGTGAATGCAGCAGTTAATTCAAATTTAAAAGTTAAAAATGATATATATTTTTTTGGTTGCGGTTCACTTGCTTTCACTCATTATCAATGTAAGAACACTGCTTTTACCTAATGCAATGCCAAAACCCT
>JAQZBX010024246.1:0-30288 GCA_029593785.1 Cabassous unicinctus
TTTGCTTTCTTAATGCTCCAACATTCTAAAATGTGTTACTCATCAATGTATTTACTCAGGCTATTTATTATAGTATAATCTTTAAGAGCATGAAAGATTTGCATTTTAATTCCTTTTTCTCCACTTACTAATGGGTCTTGAACAAGTAACTTCTCTTAGCCTCCATTGCTGATTTGTAAAATTGGAGAAAAATATTAATACAGACTATAAATTTGCTGTGTGGATTCATGAATATAATGCACATAATGTCTTTAGGAGAGTGCTTGGGACATAATAAATTTTCCATTTATAGTAGCTACCTAATCCCTCCAGTCTCTCCCCCACCAACCATTTTTTTAAATCTTACCCATCTTTCAAATCAAGTTTATTTCTTACATTTCCATGACCCTTTGTGTGATCAATCATTAGCACAGATATTTGGCTTATATTGTCTTTTCCTGTATATAGTGTCACCCTCCCAGCTAAATAATGTGCTCTTCATAAAGAACACATCCTGTCCTTTTACAATGTCACATACATTTTGTGTTGATTAATAGATTAAAGTTATACTTGTCATAACAGTTTGTCGGGGTTGTCCACATAGAGAATATGGATGACAACGGGCTACCCAAGCAGCTGTTATAGGATTAGCTTAAGTGCAGTGATCACAGGAGGTTTATACAGACTACCTCAGAAAATGGAGCAGAGCCACAGAATTCTGGGAAACCTCCATGTCTGACATCACAATGGTGTGCAGTAATCAAGAATGGTGTGGTTCATTTTAAACCAAAACTTTGGGGGCAATTATGAGATTAAACAGTAGAATTGTACATAGAAACGGACCTTGCAAATGTCAACTGCAGCAGCAAAGGAAAAGGGGAATCTCTGTGAAAATGTATTGTGGTAAAAGATCTCTGGTCACCATTGTCTTCAGCCACACCTGCGCTCAAAAGTGCTACAGCATTAGTAATGTCATCATCCACAATGATAATAATACATTGCATGACAGTCTATTATAATTTGTCTCGAGAGAGAAAATGAAGTCCTATTTTTGAAACAGTAAACATTTTATGTTTTCTGAGATGATAATTAAAAATTAAATGCTAGTACTTTCCTCTAAATATAATTATTACTTTAATTTTAAACTTGTAGTATTTTTTCTAAGAATTAATTTATGTTTATATCTTCCGGTTATAAATGTTTTTTTGTTGTTGTTTCCTGCTTTTTCTATTGTAAGATTAGTAAAATTTATTAATATATAGAAGCAGCTTGGTGTGGTGGAAACCTTAGTGCTTCAATTCAGAAAGAACTGGATTCACATAATATCTTTTCCTCTTACTGTGTATTCTTGGGCAAGTAGTTTAACTTTAATAAACCTCACCACCTTGCAGGTATGTTTCAATGATCATACATGCTAAATGGAAAATGCCCATAATAGTGTCTGATCCATATTAGGCATGCAAGAAAAGTATCCATTATTATAATATGTGATTCATAACAAGTTACTTAATTTTCTAGCCAATCATAATGGTAAAAAATCACATGCAGGTTACAATTCATGGCAATTATCTTAAGAACCATATTTTTCCAAACAAGAATAAGCAGGTTTGGGGGTCAGATGCATTATTTGTTAAATTTATGTCTGATTCTATATGAAACAGTTGACTGATTAGCTTCAGGAGAATAGAATCTAAATTAAGGAACAACCATGTTTTGGAGTTTGGATTCACTGCTCAAGAGTACAGTGGAGAGGCAAGTAAGTTGATTTCTCTTAGGTAAGAATAGTCCAGTTTGGGGGATCAGATTCTAGTTGTCTAGTGAATGAATCCTGCTATGGGTTCTGAATTCTATTTTAGGTCAAGACTGACAAGTAGAGCTGAAATTAGCAAAAAAAGACAGAGGTAAAGAGAAAAATAAAGGATAAGAGACTGAGAAACCCAGATCGGTGATGGATATTTCCCTCAAATGATGATTTTGAAGGTCATAATTTTTTTCTCTGGTAGAATATAAGAAAATTAAATATCAATGAATCTTAGAACAAACACTGTTCTTGAGTTTTCTGATATTCCTTCAGAGATTTACATTATGTTACTAATAGAAATGTTTGGTGGCAAGTAACAGAAACCAACTTTATAGCTTCAACAAACTAATGGGGAATTTAGTGTAGGGATTCAGGGATGTCTCACAGAACCCCAGGGAAAAAATGCAGCCTGGCTCCTGGAAAGGCCTAGAAACAGGAAACACACTTGCTTATTCTCTTAACCCCTTTCTATCCTTCTTTCTATTGGTCATCATCATTCTTAGTTTTGGCAGATCATCCTTCTCATTCTACCTAGTGAAAGATGGTTGTGCCATTGCTCCAGATTTTGCCTCTTCTCTTTAAAGAGGCCAGCCCTTAATGCAGTTCCACATCCAGTTCCAAACTTCCAGACAAGAAACTCGAATTTGCCAATTTTTGAACTGCGTATAGTGAACCACTTATTATATTTGTGGAAGTAGAATCAAATGATAATGAAGTAATAAGTGCCGATGACACGGTCTTGCCAAAAGCCATTCGTTTTCAAACATCCTACTCAGTCCAAATTATATACTCATTGAGATCCCACCAAGATCATTGTATGTGAAGCAAAGCTTTCAATGGACAATACCATTTTCACTGAGTATGGCATTTACCAGATATTTATTTAAGGCAACTGAGTCAACATATTGATGTCTTCTTTATATGGAAAAGAATTCAGATTAAATTCAGAGGTTTGGAATATAAAATGAAGATGGAGCAAGGGTATATTTGAACAACTGTTCCATTTCCAGCCCTTCCTTTCATTCCATTTTAATCTGTGTTCCTCTGTACAATCCACCAGCTTACTAGCCACAAAAATGAATGATTCTTTGGTAGCTTAAAAAACAAAATCAAAGAAGCTAATTCCAGTAAGAATTTTTTTTTCTAAGTAGGAGATATGTGTATGCTCTCTCCACTCCCCTTTAATTTACTAGTTAATTTGTTTTGAGTGACTGCAAAAATCCATTTTCAAAGTCATGTTTATTAGACATAAACATGTAGATGTATGTGCTAGAGTTTATTTTATAATTTTTGTCACAGTGATTTGGTGAGAGCAGAGACTAGAGAAATATATTAAGAAAACTTAGTCATTTCTTTCTGAAAAGAAAAAAAAATGTACAAGTTACTTGAAGAAAATATAGGGTTAAAAAGGATAAGTAAGATTCTACATCCCTTCAATTAAGAAGAAACCCCCAAAAGAGTAACGTGCCCAGAGACATGCTTTAATTTTCTATTTTATTAAATTCCCTTACTAATAATATTTAACAACCAAAAAGCTACTCATTATTTTGAAATCCATTGACCTAGCAATCTTATTTACATAATATGGTATGGTACAAAAGTAGAATTTTTTCTTCCTTTTTTTATGAGATAGGTTATGGCATTTTTCAGGTTTTTGTCTAATTCTTAGTCCCCTGCTAGTTTTTCACCTAACTTTAAAAAAACTTGATCTGTACTCCTTATTCAATGGATGTTAGGCAGAAAAGTAGGTTTGTGATCAATGGGTTTTTGTCACTGTCTGCTGACTCATCTATGGTTGGAAAATTTCTCTATCAAATAATACTTGCATATCACTGAATATTTTATCCTTATTATGTTAGATTTCTAGATTAAGAAATGGACAGAAATTAAAAATTTAGTCAAGGTCAGCCAGCAAGGAAGAGGCAAAAGAAGATTAAACTGGATCCCCGAGGTTGTCACTATATTGGTAGCTTTATCAGACCACAAAACCAGATAGAAGTATTTGCCAACAGATAAATAATGAGTATCAGACTTAAGAAATAACTTTACCTCGATCTGATTATATGACGGTAATTCTTTCTCAAATGTAAGTTTATGAGAATTACAGGTATCTTTACTATCTTACAGAAGGGAACAAAAGTATGCTAAAACCTTCGGGAGGAGACTGGGATAGATTGTAGCGAGTGAAAATGTAAGTTTTTTTTAAAAAGACAGAAAAGGAAAAGGATCTTATGACCCAAGAAGATTTTCTCTGGCTTAGCCATTTTGAAAGTTTTATCACAGCAGTTTTCAGTCACAAAGATTTCTTCCTAAAGGTAAAGGAAGATTAACCAAGTATGACCAACGGTTCAGCCAATAACTCATATTAAAAGAGAAAGGAATAAATTGCAAGCCTTTGAGTATGTCAAGGTCGGATAAGGACAAGGGTCTGAATAGAAGTGATTTTGGAAGTCTGTGAATTTTTATGATATTGTGTGATTAGAGCAAAAATGAGGCCATCTACTGTATTTTTGGACATGGCAGATCATGTCCTGATTAAACTTCAGAATTCCTGGATGCTTCAGTGAATAAATCTCCTATCGCCACTGTGAAATCAAGGCTGAGAAGCATTTCTAACACAGTAGATTCCCTTTTGTGTTTGTCCCATTTACACTTGACTGTATTTGCAGTAATACAACAATAGTGATGACAATGAGGGTGATTGTAATTCTCTCTTTCTAATGACCTGTCAGTGGCCGGTGGATGGAGAAAGAGTAGTAAACGCTGTCTTAAATTTGCCTTACCAAAACTCATTTTCCTCTGGCTACCGAAAATGTGTATCTCTCAGAAGTTCTTAAAACTGCTACTCCACCCTATTCCCTCTTTATTCTTCCATTTCTCCTTACTCCAGGTTTCTTACTGTTTCCAGAAAAATTCAAGCTTGCTCCTGTCTTGTGGCCTTTGAAATTGCTAATTCCACTACTTGAGATGTTCTCTCTTGAGACCACAGGTTGGCTGGCTCTCTTCCATTGTTCAGGTCTCTGCTCAAATGTCACCTCCCCAAAGAAGCTTCCTTGAGCTCCTTATTTGAAATAGATGACCCACTACTTCTCACCAACTATCTCCCCACTTTTCATACTTTAGTTTTCTTCTTAGCATTTACCACTCCCTAAGCCATATATTTGTATGTTTATTAACTGTCTTTCCCACTACAATAAAAGTTATAAAAAGGCAAGGATTTTGAGTGTCTTGTTCACCTCAATATTTCTAAAGTCTAGAAGTGTGTGTGGTACACAGTAAATATCTTCTTAGTGAATGAATAATGCCTGTGCTTTTTGCAGAAACATAAGTGTGTAGGTCCCTTAAAGTCTGCTAGGAGCCCTCTGCAAAGAAAATGCTAGAACAATCAAAACCACACTGTATTCAAAACAGAACATAAAGTGTAATATTGACCCTGATCTGAAAGTCTTTGATTGAGAGTTCAACAAGGATACTTTTTTTTCTACAGTGTAAAAAGTATTTTTATTATGTGTAGCAAATTAAGTTAATAAATTTTTTATTTATGGGATTAAACGTGTGATAATTCCACTGCTTAATTATCAAAGTCAAACTTAGTTCTTCTGAAGCTTGAAGCAATGAAACTCTTCGATAGCCCTCTTAAAAAGAATCCACAGCTGTTTCCAGTCACCAGAATATATAGGTTATATTCAGGAATGGGTTCTGGAGCCAGCTTCCTTCTGTGAGCTCTGCTACACAACACATGGTTAATAACCTAGATTATTTGGATTATCCAGTTAAAGCACATTTGCAAGCAGAATAGTTTTTAGCCTTTACCAGATTTCAAAAATATATAGCATGAATAAATGTGCTATCTCATTGATTACAGATCATAAGAAAACATGTAGTTTCCATTATTTCTATTGATCAGTGCTGATACAAGCAATGTATTGAAATAAAACAAGGAACTAGAATGTTTCCAATAGGCTGACTGCTAGCAAGGTAGCAAAAAGAAAGCCTAGTGGGGAGTTTTTTTTATGGTCAACTCCAAAGCCTTGGTAATGACCAGTCAACAATGATATTTTATACGTTTCATAAAATATTGTGACTGGCTTAGTGAAGAGAAGAAAAACATAAAGCGAAATAAAAGGAAAGAGCAGAATATAGCACTGCAAATATTAATTACAGAAAAGAATGGTAACTATTAAGAAAAGAAATGAAATCCTCAATGAAATTTATTCCATAGAAATAAATGAGAAAACTGTAAGTAACAAATGGGACTTCCCAACCAAATCAGTTCTCACAATAAAAGTTCATTGCTATCATTCTGTCTAATCAAGTCCTGTTTGAAATAGTTGATACCTCTTTAGGAGGCTTTAGTTTTCAGCATTACTCCTTTAGATTTGAATCATGATTGAGTGTTCAGATATATCGAATGGGAGCAAGAGGTTTTAGGAACAAATTCTTGAAGCCTAACTTCTTAACCTTTACACATAAAGTGACTTTTCACTTTGTCTTTCTGATGTCTCCCAGGTTCCATTTACCAAAAGGATCTTATTAGATTTATGTATAACCCCTCCCTCTTCTTACCACTCTCTCTCTCTCTCTCCATACACATCAGTTTGACAGTATAGTTTCCCCCACCTCTCTTGTCTATTCTAGGATTAGAGTACAACAGCCTTTCATTGAAGGGGGACTGGGGCATTTTCTGTGTGCGGTTCTGTGAGGGGCTTTGGGGCAGAATCAATGACAAAGCTATATGGAATCTTCATAGCTGGAATTTGTGCGTGTGTGTTTTGTGGTGGTGGAGAGGAGAGAGAGAGAGAGAAGAAAGGAGGAAATGAAGGATAGATCTAATGGAGTATTTATCTCAGAGTGGTGGACCCAAACAGCTGAGCTGCTGGAAGATATAAGATACCCTGAAGTTCTACACTGTTCATGAAGCATTAGGAAAAGGAAGAGTTTTGCCTCCCAAAGGCCTTCCCTCCCAACTTTAACCAAGTTGACCACTAAACAAATCATGTACCCTGACAGAATTAGTAAATTTGAATGAGTTATTCAGAGATTTTCATTTGTCCTCACATAAGATAAGCTTTGCTTCTCAGAGAGTATGTTGGGTCTGAGGGTTCCCCATAACCAAAAGCGATGTGAATTTCCTGATTCTGCAATTCAGCACTGTGCCGTATCCTCAAACACTGAAGATGCTCAGACACAGCCCTCTTTGAAAATAGAATGTGATATTGTCTCTGAGGAGTGCTTTAACTGAGTGTGACTTAAATGTCTTTTAACTTTTAATGAAAGATCTAAAGAAGAGTAGATGAAAGTCTTAATTTCTATGCAAAGAGGGGCAAAAATAGCTTTAAGGAGTTCAGGTGGAAGGTCCCACATAGATTCCTTATAGAGTTCAACCTTAAGAAAATTCATAATGATCAGAAAAAGAATCTGAAGATATTTCCTTTCTAGAGAATCTATTTGGCAACTATAAGTCTTGTGTATGTACCATCCAGACCTAAAAAAGGACCCAGGCCACACATCCAGAAAATAGAAGTATTGACCAAAGAAAGAATGATAAGGACACACACATGTACACATACATGCATGCACTTATAAATACCCATATATATGTATATATATGTAATTACAGGGATATGAGGTATGATATTGAGATATGGACAGGGTGGAGTAGAACTAGAGTAGTAAACTCTACCTGGAGATTTTGGGAAGTCTTCCTACTAAGATGACATTCATCTGAGTCTTGAAGGATGAATAGGAGTTCAACTGAGAGAGGAAAGTTGGTGAGCATGGGTTGGTGTCATAGAAGATATGATTCAAGGGTTAAATGTATTTACTGTTTTGAAGCTTCAGGACATTGCAATTTTGGATTGATGACTTTCCCCCAAAAGAAACTGAGATCGGTTGTCTGCTGACTGGGTTTACTCCACTGCTTCTCGGCTTTCAACTTTAGCCTACTATCTTAGTTTGCCAGGGCTACTATGACAAATACCACAAACTGACTGGCTTTAACAGCAGGGATCTATTGTCTCCTGGTTTGGGAGGCTAGAAGTCCCACAAGGTATTGGCAGGTTTGCTTTCTCCCAGTGTCACATGGCGTTCTCTTTCTCCTTGTGTCTGCTCCTCTGGTTTCTGCTGACTTCTGGCTTCTATTTCTGTGTCCAAATTTCCTTTGCTGATAAGAACTTCTGCAGTATTGGATTAAGGCCTGCCCCCACTCAGGCTGACCACTCCTTAACTGATAATAGCATCTTCAAAGGTCTTATTTACAAATGGGTCCATACCCACAGGAATGTGGATTAAGATTTGAGTATGTCTTTTGTAATTCAATCCTCCACAGCCCCCCAGCACTTCTAATATTAGATTTTCCTCTTCATTCTATGAACTCCCATGATCTGCACTATTCACTTTTGCATTTAATTTCATGACTTTATTTTATTGATCTACATTATAAGTAAATGCTTTATCTTAATTTCATAGTTAGATTTTAAACTCCTGAAAAACAGACACTATTTTGATGTTTTACTTGTTTTATACTCTCCACAATCTATGGTCGTTATTCAGCAAATCCTTATTGAGTTTTGAAGTTAAAGATCCAAATTTATTTAAAAATTTCTCATAGGCCTTACTCCCAAACAAAGCATTGATCGCTCTGCCTTATTGGAATGCCATTTTATCACATCTGCTAATTAAGAGCAGGTCTTTCCTTTATTAATTCTACTCAACTAATAAGCAGGGAGAGGAGTAAAGATAACCAGGAAAAGAGGAATTAAATTAGATGTAAATGACTCAACAGTCAGATGTCTAGAAAAACTCAGATAATGAAAAGAAAGAAAACCAGAAAGAATATGTGAGATTAGAAGAGAAATTCTATAACCCAATGGAGAAAATCAGCAGTATATGCCCAATTCCTAGCAATATGTTAGTAATTCAGAGAGAGAAAATAATGCAAGACTTTTCTCAAGCACAAAGAACTTAGGTCCCCTAATCTCAATTTACAGCCATATTTTTCTTAATGAACATTTCCACACATATATCATATTGACCCTTCAAACTCAACAGGTCACAAACTGAAATAACCTTCCCTCTCAAAACAGCCCCTCTTGCTGACATTGTTAAAGATACTTTCTCATCCCCTAGCCACCTGAGCCTTAAACCTTAGAATTCTCCAGGGTTTTTCTCTCTCCCTCTCGCTCTTACTCTGCCTGCCAGGTTAACTAGAAGTCATTAGTTAGCATTTATTGAGCTTCAGACTTTAGGTCACTAAAATTTTCTATATATTACTTATTTAATTGCCAAGAGAGCCCTATGTCATGCATATTAATACCCCCAGAAGAGTTATGAAACTTACCCAGAGTGTCACTGCTGCTATAAACTTATTAAAAGCACATTAGAGAAAAAATATTTGTGGGGCACTGCCTAAAGGCTATACTATCGATACATTCTCCTTTAAAATTGGTCATTTCTACACTGCCTTGTCAGACCCCTTAACGCATTTACCAAACCACTCTTTGGCAGTTTGTCATTGTCCAGACACCATTTGTTCTCTTAAACAGTGACAATGCCCCCTAGGAGAAATTTTCCCATGACTCAGTACCAGGAATAGTTGTTTTCTGAGCAACTAGATTGATCTTGTTTTATTGATATGGTGAACCACATAGCTTCTCCTGTTTCTTTTTTGTCTGTTGGAAAGCTCATCCAAACCTATGACCCACATCTAACAATTGAACTGAACCTACATTGTGTATCTTCTCAGATTCCCTTGACCACCTCCTTTTTCTCTCTTGGCCACCTCCCCTCGTAAGTGAGGTCTCCCCTCCTCTTCTGATCTTGAATGGAACGTCACATTGGGCAAATGAAATTTAACTTTTTGAGTGGCTGCTGAGGGGGCAAAAGCAAACCGGAAGTGCAGGGGTGGGCACCCCCACTGATGAATTGTCACATAGGAAACTGTAGGGGGCCAGGCAAAAGATACTCTCTCCTTTCTCTCTTCTGTGGACTACGCCAAGTTGTGTTTCCTCCTTGTGGCCCTTCCCTAGAAGCTGCATGTAAGAGCGAGCAAGCATTCCTTCTGCAAGACCTGCTGAGTTTCTCTGTGGCTCCTTTTGAATCAGTAGCCATGGCAGTGAAGTGTCATATCACATTGCTTTGCCTATTTCCTTGACTCACTATTTCTTTGACTCACTTCTTGACTCTCTTATTACTTTAAGCTTATTATACCTACTAAACAAAATTTTAGCACCTTGATCTAATACCTCAGGCTCTGCTTTCTTAGGGACTTGGGCTAAAACAAATGTAAAAGCATTAGTTACAGGTATAAATTAGACCTTCTCTACCTTGCCTTTTGTTTGGTCGGTTGGTTTTAAGGTTAGCGACCACGGTTTTTGATTATTGAACTGGGGCTTATATTTCCAAGATTTTGTATTTGTCAGAATTTTTTTCCTTTTGATGTCTTTCTTAGAAGACTGAGACTAAGTGTAATTCTCATGTTATCCTCCAAACTCCAACAAGCTGACCCCTTATTTCTGTTTGGAACTGCAGGAATGCCAGAAAGCACAAAAGAGCAACTGGCTGTAGCCTTCTGTTAATATAGTTGAAATAACTTGTCAGATTTCCACTCTGAAAGCAGGTATTTTTTCCTGCTGGCAGAAACTAGAAGTGCCAAAAATCAAAAATAAGCTGTGAAACGAACGTTAAGTTAATATGAAAGTGTGTTGTTCCTTGACCTAGCACTCTGAAAAGCAAATGGTGTTGTCTTTTTGAAGGATAATAAAGCTGCACTGAGGAGTTCTCTGTGGCAAAAGTAGGGGATTCATTTTTTTTATTATTTATTGTTTTGTTGCAAAATAGAAGAGTTCACCCTGACCTGAGCCAGGAATAAATCCTAAAACAGAGTGGTTAGTGATTTTGATGGTACTTCTGTCTTAACTACCTAATAATAAATTAGTTACAAAGTTTTATGTGTCCCACAAGTTCACTTTTTGCCCCAAGTGTGTTTTCCCTTATATTTTTTATAATTATTTTAATCTTTCATAGCAAGTTAACAAGACATCTCTTTCATAAATAAATCTGTGTGCTTGACATGAAAGAAGCTTTATTTCTGCCCCAGCAGACTCCTTTTGGCCAAAGGAGAGTATGGCTTGTGTACTGAATCTTTCTCCAAAAGGTTATTTTAATTTTATTACTTTTTTTTTTTTTAATTCAAAAATAAGTCATGGCAGAGGAATAATCAGCTCATTTTAAAGCAGAGCCAATTTTTTTTCTTATTTCTTCTTCACTTTGATGAAAAATCAGTCAGAAGTAGAAGGAAAATGTTAGAAACTAGCCACAGAGCGAGATAGAATAGCTGCAGTGAAGAGAAGTCCAACATTTTTTTTTTCGTTTCAAATGCTACCTCAGGAAAAAAAAAACTATCACAGGGGGTCTATTCTCATGAGCTAAAAATCTTCTGGATGAACCACAGAACCGAATCCAATCTGAGACCTGTAAGAGAATTTGCCTTGGCCCTTTCTCCTGGAGTCCAATTTAGAAGAGGGAGTTCTGAGACAAGTAAAGCAACCATGCTGAGGAACTCTGTTCTTGCCTGAGAACATTTAGAGTGAAGAGGCCAGAGCTGACCCCATGCCCCTGGAATTAGAATTTGCTGCAGACATATATACAGAAGCCCGGGGAACTAGCGGTTGGGAAGATGGCTTTATAATGAATGGCCTGATGTGATTCCAGCGATGTCCGCTGAGCATCGCAGGGCACATCATGTCATAATCTTACTGAATCTCATGTTCCTTAGCTGTTCAAAACCAAAAATATTCATAAAGGATTTGAAGATCATGAGGGTTTATTTTGTTTTTATTTTTTATAGCTGATAGGCTATAGTAATTTCATGGAAAGCGGACAGATTTTTTTTTTTTTCTGTCTTGTTTTTAATCACATATTTTCAGCACCTAACACATAGCAGGCCCTCAAGATTTATTTATCAAATGGATAAAAAGGACTTAAAACTGCTATTGACTGAACAATGTGCCAAACAATCTTCTGTAATTATTGGTACTATTAAAACACTATTCTGTTCAGGATTTGATTGGTTCCTGTGGGCTGATCAAAGACGGCAATTTTTAAGCTCATTTTCTTCAGAACTGTCTCAAGGTTACTGCAGGCCATTAAAGAAAGGCTAATCAGGAGGGGCTCCGACCCAACTTCTTTATTCTCCTGGTCACCAAAAAGTGCCTCCACTGGTATCAATTTTCTCCTGTGAGGTTCCACAGTCGAGTTTAGTTGATGAGAGAGTTCCACTGAGATAATGAATTCAGAAACTACTATTCTCAACTAGCTCAGCCTTTGCACTACCCATTGGTCCTCCCAGAAACAGTGCCCTCATTTTCTGTGTCTCTGTAGTGTCCACCTCTCAAGGGGTCTAAGAAGGAACATCTTGAGAACATCTTGAGGACCTAGACAGAGTCTCCATTTGCCTTACAAAGCAAATGTTCACATCATGCAGGTGTATTTCCAAGATCTCTGGTAGGTGAGGGACCACCTTCCAACTGCTCCAAGTTATAATCCACTCCCTGTCAATTTGTAAAATAGGGTTTGGCTTCATGAATCATGAAGTATATGCATTCAGCAGTCTGTTATTGAGTAAGAATGGAATTATGTACCACTATAGAAACCCTAGCCAAGTGCCTTTCCAAAGTGTGTGAAAACCACTGCTTCTATGACACTACTGGCAGTTTTATTCAAAAAATAAGCAAATGGTTTGCTAATGTAGATGTTACCTCATTTACCTCCTTCTTACATCCTCTTTAAAATTTATAAAGTTTTCTTTGGCCTGCCTCAATTCATAAAAATATAAGGCACATCAGATTCATCTGATATTTGAAGTAAAGGGTTTGAGAATATTAGGCACCAGGCCTCTGAGAGGAAGCATTAATGAATGTTTTGATTAATGAACCAGGGAGTTTAGAAATGATGGCAAAACAATCTGGAGTTATATATTGTCTTAACCTAATTTTTTAGAGAATAAGCCTGAAATGCTCCAATTCCTTTGTCTGTTTTTACTATAAAACACTTGATCATATCCCTTCTCTTTTTGTTTTCATGTTTGAGTTTTGTTTTCCATAACTACAGTTTAGGACTAGAAGGGAAGCAAAAGGCCTAAGAAGAAGTAGAATATTATTAGGTGTTAGTGATTTGGGCTCTTTTCCTGCTGTGTAAAGTCGTGGTTAGAGTAACCCAGCCTAGAAATGTATCGGCTCCAATATAACACCCGCCCCCTCTCCTTCCTTCCCTTTTCAGCACTCACAGCATCCCTCAACTGGCTCTGCAGATTTTACAGTTCACTTTCTCCCATAATCATCTACGGTAATGACTCCCTTAATGGGTCATGAAACTTCCTAATAATTAATCTACTGACTTTCCTTAACCTTTGTCCTCCTTGACCCTTCTACAGCTTTTTAAAATGCATTTTTAAAATTTTATATTGTAATAATTCCCTTCTATAGCTTTTAACCACCCCCTAATTTCTTCAAAACTACCCCTTGCTTAGCTTTCATTACCTCTCCTGGTTCTGTGGCAATCATTCTGACTATTCCTTCTCAGTCTCTTTCACTTTTTTCTATTCTATTTTCATGCCCTCAAATGAGAACATTCCCCCAAGGTCCTGTCCCTTTTTCTCTTAGCTCATTTCCTCTTATAGTCTCATCCAGTTTCTGTGACTTTAACTGTTGTCACCATATAAATGACTCTCACCTTCCCCAAATGATTTCCTCATCTCCAACCCCTCTCTTTAGCTTAATTCTAATACTGTGAATCGCATGATGGAAATGTCTACTTGAAGTTCTCACTAATATCTCAAGTTTAACAAGTCCAAAACTGAACTCATTATATTTCTCCTATTCTGCTCTTCTTCCTGAATTCATATTCTTTTAAATGGGTCCACCATTCTCCCAGAAGCCTAGGTTCACGGCTTTGAATTAATTCTGACTGAATCAGTCCCTTTGTTCACACTCTGGATTTACTCCAGTGCCATTCTAACAACTTTCTTGCAGTCTCACTTGCTAATCCATCTTCATCTTCCTAGTGTCATCCCCCTAGTTCAAGCACCCATTACCTAACTAGTCCCCCGTGTCTATTTTCTCTGCCTTCCAATCCATTCTGTCCACTGCTATCCAGATTAATCTTCTTAATGCATCTCCTTGCTTGTGACATTCCATTTGCTCCAAAATCTTCAAAAATTTTTTCTTGTCCTCTAACAAAGTATAAATTCCTTTGTTAGCCCTCCAGATCCTTGAGTCAGCCTATATTTGTGGTCTTTAACTGTCGATAACTATACCACACTGCAAATTACCTAGACTCTAAGTCATCCTCCAATCACACTCTGCTGTTTGCTGACCCTGAGCCTTTGTTCATTCAGTTGTCTCTGTGAATCTTTCCAGAAAGCCTTAGCTCTCCCATACAAAAAAAGAGTCCCATTCAAGAAATTTTTGAGATCCTCTCACTCTGCTTATATGCAGAGTGACTAAAAAAAATGTCTTCCTCGTTGGGTAAATACTCAGTAGATATGTTACATAGAGCTGAAAATAATTGAATAGAACTAAGAAAATGTTTTAAGACTTCTATAATTGAATCACCAGAAGGAATGAGAAAGGAAAATAAAAAGGGAAAATTAAAGAAGAGAGACATGAAAATGGGAAAGTATGAGAAAGAGACTGAGATTTAATTTTTACTTAATGCCTGTGAAGTTTACTCTTTAGTGTCTTGGCCTATTAAATAAATGTCTTCTTGGTTCTATTGATCCTGTTAGGGATAGGAACTCTAGTGATTGTATAGAGTCACAAAAGACTTTTATGTTCTCTTTATAATAATGTAAACATACAAGCAGACAAAAATCAGAATTCAAAAAAGCAAATTCAGTGCTTTTTTGTTAAATTTGTTATTTGATATTTGAGTTGCTAAATTTGATATTTGAGGACTTACAATTATGCAAGGAAAGGACGGTTGTCCCTATATGTCTAAATCATGATTTATCAACCTCACCATTATTCCATTTTGGATAGAGGATTCTTGGGGGTGGTGGGGGGGTGTTCTGGGCACTGTAGGCTGTTTAGCAATATCCCTGGCCTCTAATTAATAGATATCAATAGCATCCTCGTCCCTGCCCCCAAGCTATGCCGGCCATAAATGTCTTCAGGCCTTGCCAAATGTCCCTTGGGCGGCAAATTCTAAATTTAGATAAAGATATTTATGGTTAAAATGCATGTGACTCCCCCAAAGCATTGAGAATTGCCATGGTAACACATTTTCCCATGGAAAAGCAACTACACTCATTTTCAGGTCCAGATTCCAAAACCCCTCTTGTTTAAGTTCTTTTAGGCTGAGCTTCTTACCAGTTATTCTATAATGTTATACACGCTTCGATAACATCCATAATAGTTGACAACTATGAAAAAGACAAGACTCACAGGCACCATTCAAAAATCACCTCTTACAATGAATATACAAATATGGAAGAAAATAGCCCAATAGGGTCTAGTGAACAATCCAGTCATCAATCCCCCTTTGTTATGACAGTCTAGACAGATTACCAAAAAGAAATTATGCTTAGAGACATTTTCTATACTAGAACCAGTCTTCCTTTTAAACAGTCTCCCTCATTATTAATAATTTATCTGTCTACCTAATTTTTTTTCCTTTTGCTTTATTTTGCCTTTAAGTGTGAGCAGTAGACACACTTAATTATTTTGAATGGTAGCAGTGTTATCATTTGCAATACTCTTCTAAGGTATGGAATAAATCTAGAATGTTAAATAAATTTTGAGAAGAATTATGGGAGAAACAGAAATTGTGTTGGAACAGAGGAAGTTGCCTCCTGCTGAGTGACAGATTGTTAGATAACTTGTGTAGGACTTTCACTCTAATATTACAAAATTCCTACCTTACAGGCCACCAAAACCCCTTGGAGAGGTTACTACTCAATTTCAGGTACAGATAAATAAAGAAAAAAAAAATCCTGTTCTTCTAGAAACCTGTTTATATTTTAAAATAAATAACTATTTTCCTCAGTTTTAGCAGATAGATCGCTTTTCTTCCTAGCAGACAAATTTCTAGAATTTGTTTTAAATTGCTTTTCCCATACAACTTATCCATAAAAATCAATCCCTGCTTTGATTGAGGCAATAAAATATATTTTCACTATGCAAATAAAAGATTTGTTAAAATAACACTTGGCGAGTGGTCAGTGGCTGTGCTGGCAGGGAAGGTAATGCTGTTCATGTGCTTTGTACAATTACTGTCATTGGGCATGTGTCAAATTTATTTAAACTCGGTTCTCTTATTTAGCATGTGTTTACTGCAAAGAAAAGCTAATTTATTACTCATGAGTTCATCATCCACACTCTTCCTTTTTATTATGCAACTTATTTGTGTATAAAGTGATGTAGCTTCAAATTTGGGCATCCACACAAAGTGACTTGTGCAATGCAACAGCAGTGTGACCAAGGCCTTATTTCATTTTCTACTTTCTGCATTGCTGATTAGTCTACTGGCAACTCTCTAAATGTATGGGGCCTGCAAACACTGAAGTTATGATGGCTCTTCAAATGTTAATTATCCCCATTCATACACCCTCTTTATTATACATTTGATATACAGTATATATGGCAGTCCTTTGTATTCCAAAATAATGCTACTAATGTTGATTCCTATCTCCGTAGCTGCTGGTGCAGAAAAGATCAATGCTTGCCTCGCAGCCTGCAGCCTGTTCCACTCCACACACAGGGCAGTATTCAAAAAGCCAGCAAAGCCCAGCTTAAATTAGAACTGTTATACTATTCTGCATTGCCTTCTCCATCAAAACTACCAAATTTATGGTATTTCAACAAACAGTACTATGCTAAGAAAAAAGGAAACCTACAGCAATTTACTTTCCTAAATTCTGATGTGGATTTTGGGAGAAGAAGGCATTCTTATACACTCACACTCTGGACCTGATGCAAATTCTTCTCTTAACCTCTCTATTCACTAAAAGGAAACAAGCGAAACAAGTTACTCTTAATTTCAGGGTTCAGGATGGCGGCTCTTATCCCTGAATATAAAAGACCTTCCTTGACCCCAATCAGAGTCTTATTTGGCCGGGGCTGCTGTAACATAGTTCTGCAGAGTAATGAGCTTCAAACAATAGAAATTTATTCTCTCAAAGTTTTGCAGGCTAGATGTCCAAAATCAAGTTATAGGCAAAGCCATGCTTCCTCTGAAGTCTTTAGGTCCTGGTGCTGGATCGGCCATAATTCAATTTCTGCCTCTGACACATGGCCATCTCCTCTGCCTGTGCATCAGAAGTGTGCATCTCTATTCTCATTTCCTCTCCTTATAAAGGCTCTAGTCATACTGATTAGGGCCCACTGTAATCCAGTTTGGCTTTATCTTAATCAATAATGTCTTAAAAGATCCTGTTTACAAATGAGTTCCCATCCACCAGGGGATAAGACTTGAATATGTCTTTTTGGGGAGATACAATTCAACCCATAGCACCCAGGTTAACAGATACATTAAAGTGGTGGTTTACTTTTCTTTCTGTCTGTCTTTCTCTTTTAGGCTGGGACATCACTTGTTCAATATAAACCTTATGCCAAAACTTTAGACAAACACACATGCACACATGCATAAACATACTACACATGCACACACACATTTTGATGAAAGGTTAACTCCAGATGGGAATCAATATTGTTCCTTTCACATATCCCTCGCTCCCCTACCCCCAACTCCTGCCAGTACCTCAGGGAGCCTCAAGGAAACCCTGTGACCACCTGGAGACCAAGTTGAAATGTTCTGCCTTAACATATAATACCAAATGGTTATAACTCAGGTATACCTATTTTATACTGTTCAAAGAACTTTCACATGGTTTTGTCTCCGGTAGGCAGAGCCAAACTCTGACTCTCAATCAAAGGAGTGACAGATGTTACAAGGAGGGAGATAACCTTGTAAGGTTGGCCCAGGATAGCAGCTACAATGAGCAAAAGATGAGGCTTCTAGCAGAAAGAGGCAGAATGTGAGCCTGTTGTAGAAGTAAGTTAAAGGAGAACAAGAATAACCAAAAAGAGAATGGGAACTTGGGAGAAATTCAAGGCAACATGATGAAAGGGGGAAATAATAAGAGGGAAAGCAGCAAGCATTTATGTGCCAGTCACTGAAGAAAGCACTTTTCATGCTAATTCCCCAAACTGCTACATAAGGTTGTGATGTACTAATCCCTTTTTAGAATGAAGAAACCAGTGCTTAAAGAGGCTCAAGAGCACACAGTTGATGGATAGCAGTGCTGGACTTCAAATATTTCTGTGGACTCCAGGCTATGCCTTGATCCACTATGTCATACAACATGTAACAACTAGAAGTAATGGGCACAAACCTGTATGTGAAGAACAATGGATTAAAAATGTTGGAGATTACTCCAAGGCCTCCTCCTTATAGCTGAGGCTGTTTGGGGCAGTTAGCATGGCATAGAGTGACTGGACTGCTTCTAGGAAAAAAAATGGCTTCTTGTTCCAGCCCTATCATAAACTCACTGTGAGATATTGATCTTTTCACTTCACTTCTGCAAGATTGTTTTTTCAGATATAAAATAAGGAGGTTGAGATAGGCAAATTTATCTGGTCCCGTTAATATTCAACAATCTGTGAATTTTAAAATAGTGATATCCAGAGCCTGCTGATTCCTGATGTGATGTCATTCTCTGCCTTGTTTCTAGATGTAAAGTCTATATTGGAACATTTGACATCTGCTACACTTGCTTTTAGATATATCCAGAACAATTCTAATCCGTTTTTCCTTCCTTTCCACTGGGAGGCAGTTTTTGTGTTGTTGTTTTTTTGTTTTTTTTTTTGTTTTTTTTTGTTTTGTTTTTTAATTCTAACCTTCCCTCAATGGCATGAGTCACAAATGGCCCAAGGAGTGAAATAAGGACTTTCCTTTCTGCCTTGCCCTTCTCAGATCTGGATTCACATAAAGTAAAGTATTATGTCCAGTTTGACTACCTCAACTTATGAGGTCTGTGAAGAAAGTGAAAAGGTTTTGGACTAGAGAAACAAAAACATTTAAAGGGCAGAAGATATTTTAAAAGGTGTTTATTGACACATTTAACTAGCACAGTGCTAAGACTTACCTACTTTCTCTCTTATTAATCCTCTCACAACAAACTTACAAGGTAGACATCACAGTCCTCATTTGACAAGGGGTGGAAACTGAAGTTCACTAAGATTTACAAACCTGCTTAATAACATGCAGTTTTAAATGGCAGAGCTGAAATCCAAATAGAGGATTCCTTGACTCTAAAGGCATTTCTGTTTTCTAGTCCTGGAGTAGAGAAAGATGTATGGTGATTTAAGAATGACCTTTAGATATAAAAAGGGTACTTTTGTAAAAGTCAGCAACTGGATATTCTTTATATTCTCCAGGAATAGAAGGAAAAAAAAGGAATGAGCTCTATTTGTAGCTTGAGAAATTTGGATTGGTTATAAATAATAACTTCTTGACAAAACGTGTGTGTGTAACTGACCTTCCCTTGTCAGCTTATGTCAGCTTTCCTTTGAAGTCCAAGTAGAATAGATTCTACATTGGGTCTTAACTTTGGAATAAATCTACTCTTATAGGAACTATTTTGGGCACTGATGAAAGCCTAATCTGGTTGTCTTTTGCTGTGGAACAAACTATCCTGAAACTTAGTGACATAAAACAACAACGATGCTGTTCTCATGATCTCTGAGCCAGGGATTTGAGCAAAGTACAGCAGGGACAGCTTGTCTTTGCTCCTCAGCCAGGTTGCTTGGATGGCTGGAGATAGTTGGAATAGCTCAGTTGAGAATCTTCTTTCCAGCTGTTGGCTGAGCTCCTTGTTTCTTCCCCATGAACCATCTTTAGGGGCAGAAATAGGGAAGATGGATTTTTAACTCGCATATCTACCCCTCGGCTGGGATGGTCTTACCAAATAGGCTCTGACTGGTTACCTCTCTCTCTTTTTTCTCTCTTGCTCTCTGCAAGGCTTATTCATGTAAGTATGTTGATCTCCTTTACAACCTGGTGGTACCATGGTGGCTGAACTTTTTACATGATAACTGGCTTCCGACAAATTTTCCAAAAGACAAAGTTGAAAGCTACAAGGATTCACATAACCTAGTCTCAGAAGTTAAACAATGTCAGTTACATTGCATTCCCTTGTTCACACAGATGAGCCTAAATATGATGTGGACAGGGAGCAAACAAACATAATTACTGGAAGGCCTTCTTTGGAAAGTAGCTACAACAAAGCCCATGAAATTTTAGAGTTGGAAGACACATAAGCAGTTGGTTAAAGATGCCCCACACATAAACCATTCATCTAAGAAAAAAAAAAAAAGAATATATTGGAAATAGGCAAATAGTCTTCTAGGCCACCAATGACAGTTTTGTTTACAGATTAAAGGTAAAGCACCCTCATAATATTCTAACATCTCCCCAGGCAGGAATATGTCAGAAGTCCCAAGTGAATTACATATTAATAATTTGTATTTTCCCATACATAAGTGTAAAAAAAATGCTTAGGGATATAACTTGTAGCTTTCAATTTGCATCTTCATTTCACCAGGGAAGACTGCAATATGACACATATGTTTGCCTATCCTAGCTGAAAATAAAATACTGTGGGTTTAATTCTATTGGCAAGAGACCAGCTTTTCATAATTTTAGCCTGGTGAATGGTTATGGGCCATAATTCAAATTTAATGATCTGACTCATTGAAATAATAAGATCCCAGCTTTGGGCAGGCATATTGTTGTTTTTCATAGGAAAGCCTGTCATTTTACACATCAAGGTACCCCCTTCTTTATCCTGTTCACCTTTAGACAGATGGCAGATACTGACACCTGGCCCTAACCAGGACAAATGTTTGAGACACTATAGCTTATATGAACATGTATGGTTCTGTATTTGAATCTAGTGAGTCCATCGCTAATGATGTTGTACAGTTCAGAGATTTAACTGTTGACAACGACCATATGTTCTCCCAGCAGCTTCCTGTGTAATGTTCTGTTTATAGTATGTTAAGCAGAAGAGCTGAACAGCTTCACCTGGAGCAAAATACTCTGTTCACGGGCTGTTTTATGTGATGTCATTTAAGATATAAATATATGTTTCTAAAATATATGAGAAATGAGTACTCTAACTAAGACAGTCTTGATTAAGATAACTTTGCTGCTAATATATACAATCGCTTAGCCCATCTTTGGAGATCAAGAGAGAATTATGTTGAGTCTCACATAAAAGAAAATACATAAAAATCTAAGACTAATTT
Organism: Cabassous unicinctus; assembly: GCA_029593785.1. Taxonomy (NCBI): domain Eukaryota; kingdom Metazoa; phylum Chordata; class Mammalia; order Cingulata; family Chlamyphoridae; genus Cabassous; species Cabassous unicinctus. The sequence continues at coordinate 21,088 of JAQZBX010024246.1, forward strand.
TAAAACATAGCCAGATATCTTCTGTTAGAGGATAAAGACTATTAATAATGACTTTATTTTCTTCCACTTACTCATTTTGGAACGGCATCTCTTACTTCCCCAGTGACTTATTCTTATTAAAGCAGAGTATTTAAAACTGACCAATTGCATAGACTGAAATAATATTGAATAATACTGAAATTACATACTGAAATAATAGGACAGGTCCCTATAGTGGTTTGCTATCTTGCTTTGGTGTTTTGATTCTTCAGGATGAAATGCTTGCAGAATTTGATGGTTTCATGGTTAAGAAAAGATGTATTTTAAAAGATTCATCAGAATGGAGTCCTAGATTCACTACATAGAAAAATGTGACTTTAGATAAGTTACTCTTACTCCCTTGGCCTAAATTTCCTTCTCTGTAAAAATGAGGATGGTAACAACCTATCTACTTTCTAGACAACTGTGAAGATTAAATGGGATGACTCATTCAAGCATTTAACACAATTCCAGATATATAAACACTCAAAACTATGAGCTTTTATTAAAACTGTTTGAATATTTTTTCTCATCCATGAATGAGCTGTATTATTACTCAGACTTCTAATTTCACTCATGGAGACATTTGTCAATTAGACTAAACTGCAAATTGAGTATAATCAAGGTTAGAATCCAAGTGGGTTTTGAAACTAGTCATTTTGTAATATTTTGAAATATTTCTCTCACATAGTGTGGACAATTAGTTGCATTTGGCTTCTTCATTCACTTCCTACATAGACTCTTATGGCTAAAAGTCTGAATTCCAGGTGCCCTACAGAACCAGTAACATGCAACTTTCCATTGTAGCAACTTCAATCTCAGCCCTACTGCAGAGGGAACTTAAAATAAATTGGACAATGGGGATTAGGTGAGAAGCCACCTTGAACATTTTAAATCCATAAAAAAGTTGTTTAATGATTTTCTAGAGAGAGCTGTGTGGGAATGATAGTATTTATATATTTATTTCAACTAATACCGAGATGTTAGTTTTAATAAAAGAGGAATATATAAAATATAGCTATTCTTTTAATGGAAAGATAATACAGTAATCACAAAGATGCTGTATGGTAAAACTTGGTGCCTTGAGTAATGAATTATTAATCTTATAAAACAATAGCTTAGGTTCAAATTACCCTAGCAACAACAATGAAGAAAATAATGGAGAAAGATCTTCAAACTTCCATTTGTTTCAGACTGACAAGGCCTCTAAATGGGTAGATTTGACCAAAACACTATATTTGCTTCTTTTGCTCAACAGAATCCAGCAAATGCTCATTTTTCTGGAGCTGGTTCTGAAGCATCACCGTGACGCAGAGAAAGATAATTCTATAGTCATGAATCCAGTGTAGACGGGTGATAAGAAAAGGAAATTCATTTTGCCTGTTTCAGAGAGGATTCTCTTCCTTGAGAAGGCTTTCTGTTTGATCTCTTTATATATATATTTGTTTAAAATTACAGGTAGCAGGGGCAGTAAGATCTGTTTCAACCTTATCTTAGGTGTCAACTTCTCAATGCCAGCAAAACTTTTTCATGAAGAAGAAAACACTGTGTTCTGTTGAGTGTACTTGTCAGTGGCAACCTCCTCACCCCTGTGGGTACTTCAAAAAGTTATGTCAAATCTCACTGTCTACAAGGGTTTTGATTTCATGATTCAGACCTAGCCTTTCAGGTCAAAAGCCAAAGAGTCAGCGTCTCTACAAGTCTGATTAACACTTGAACTTCAGGAGATTTATGACCATTAGGTTTTATCTTTATAGCAATTTTGTCCAAGAAGAGACCATTTATTCTGTGGACAGTGATATTTATCTTCCATCATTTCCATATATTTTATACCTAAAGTATACAACTTTGTTTTTTGTTATTGTTGATAATGTATCTATTTGAGGAAGGTAATGCCATTATCCTCAAGTAAAGTATTCCATCAGTTTAATGTGATTTTTAAAAACACTTAATCAATATTTTAAGGCAATGAGAGACTCTACCCATATCCCAATTATACTTCTGTCTTTATGACCTCCATTTTGAGCACAGGACCTACCATTTTTCCTACATTTATTATTTGTGTACTGTGTCCCAGGGAGTTGTTTGAAGTGCAGAAATTATAAAGATATAAGGCTTCTTGCCCTCAAGGAGTTCGGGATCTAGTTCAGCACTCTCCAACAGAAATATAATGTGAGCCACAGGTCTGGTTAGTGAAATAACAATGGTTACACCACAGGTGGATGAAGATATGGGAGTATACAGTACCTATCACTGCTTGCTTGGCAATGGGTAGTCATTTCATTTTAAAGCAACACTTCAGCTGAGTCTTAAATGAAGAGGAGCTACCCAAGCCAGCACAATTGTAAGAACATAGATTTGGCATCAGGCCAGAGTTCAAGTCCCAGCTTTGCCACTTACTAGCTGGGTGTCCTTGGACAATTTACTTAATTTTTTTAAGCCTCAGTTCCTTCTTGGTAGGATTGTGATGAGACTAAGATGAGAAATGCACCTAGCAAATGGGCAGACATGTAGTAAATGTGCTCAATGAAATTCAGTGGATATTGTTATAACTCCAAGAGCAGAATGCATTGAATGTATCTTAATAAGTTTGTATGGGTAAAAGACAAGAGGTCCTCCACCCTGGCTGGACATTAGAATTATCTGGGAAGCCTTAAAAAGTACTGATGGGAAATTCAGGAAAAATACATCAACTCAACTGGCACCTCGAAGAAACCAACTGATAAAACCAGAAAGTAGGTCATTCTACAGTGTAACTGATCCATTTCCACAGTAAACCAGTGACAGGGGGAAAAGTAAGGACTGTTGGGTTCTGCTCTAGATTGGAAAAGATTTCATGGATTTATCTACCAAATGTGATGTGTGGGTCTTGTTTAATTATGATTAATAGAAAACAATTATAAAATTTTGGTAACACTGGGAAGATTTTATAATGCTCTGGGTATTAGATGATAGCAAAGAATTATTGTTAATAATTTGAGGAAAGGAAGCAGATGTGGCTCGGGTCATTGGGCTCCCATCTACTTTGTGCGGGGGGAAGGGTGTCTGAGTTCGATTCCCAGAGCTTCCAGGTGGGAGGAGTGGGCTGGCCCACACGTAGAGCTGGCCCACACAGAGACCTGGCCTACGCAGAGTGCTGGCCCACGTGGGGAGCTGGCGCAGCAGGATGACGCAGCAAGGGGAGGCACAGAGAAGAGACGGTGGGAGATGCAGCGGAGCAGGGAGCTGAGGTGGCGCAGGAGCAGGCTGCCTCCACTCCAGAGGGTCCCAGGATCGGTTCCTGGTGCTCCCTGAAGAGGGTACGGGTGGACGGAGGGTGGGGCACAAAGAGCAGACAGAGAGTGCAGGACAACCGGGGGGGAGTGGAGAAATAAATAAATAAATCTTTAAAAAAAATAATTTGAGGAAAGGTAATGTCTGGAATTTGCTTTTAAGATATTTAGACAAATAAAGGGATAGATCCACTAAGTATGGCAAAATCTTGGTAATTGTTGAATCTGGGTTAAGTATATGGAAATTCATTGTACCATTCTCTTCTCTTATTTAAATTTGTAATTTTTCAAAACTAAAAAACTATACTTATTAAATAAAATTTTAGAACATGCCAAAACAAACCAGAACACTAATACTAATTCTTAGGCCCCAGCCTAAGAATTCCATGTTAATTTGTCTGGAGAATGACTAGGGTCTGGAGCATTGCTATTTTTAAAAGGTGTTGAGGTAATTTTAATATATAGCCACTAGTAGCAGCGAGTAGTCCTGGATGCAGGCACAGATGTTCATAGGACATGAGTCTGGAGAGGTTGGCTTACTATCTCAAAGGTCATGGAATGTTTCCCGGAAGCCAAGGATTTTAAACCAGTTAACAAGGTTGTATATGCATTTTACCAAAAGTACTCTGGCAGTGCTGTGAGTATGGATGACTGATGGTCAAATTGGAGGCAAGGAGGTCACTTTAGGAGATACAAAAGAAATGATGATATTGACATGTAATTTTAGAGGTAGAGGCAGTTACCAGAATTGTTGAGGTTTGCGGGAAGGTGGGGTACAAGTAATAGTGAACTGGAGGAAGGAGATTCTGATGACACCCTGGTTTCTGATGAAGGGATCAAGGTGCCATTCTTTAAAATGGGAAATAGAGGCATATATTCAGGAACAAAGAGGGAAGGCATGGCTTCAGCTCTGGATAACAGAGTTTGAGGTCACAGTGAAAATACTGGATATAGGTGAGAAAAGCACGTGGGAAGGACAAGCAAGAATCAGAGTAAATGGGCACTGTGCAAAGTGTTTTACTGCTGCCTCAGGAATCCTCACCACAACGCTCTGAGGCAGATTCTATTATGATACCCATTTTACAGATGAGGAAACTATAGCTTCAAGTGGCTAAGGGGTCACACAGCTAATAGGTACAGGTGTGGAGACTCAGAGCTACATATGCCCAACTCCAAAGTCTATACCCTTAATCACCATGTTAGATTGCCACTCAGAGGGTTCAAGAAGGGGAAGGACAAAAAGTGGATATGTAAGCCTTAATATTAGATGCCAAATAATTAGAAATGCAAATTGCCCATAAACGTATTTCTGATATTCAAGCCTCGGCATAATGAGGTCATTTTTATTGAATATAATATTATTTCAATCAAGGATCTATTAGTGCCTTTTCCAGTGTTTTAATTGTCCTGCAGAAAGGATAGATAGGTCAGATTAATCTGCTGCTTAATCATAATGCTAAGAACAATGCTGATTGCAAGTCTAAATTTCATTAATCTTACTTGGATTTTTTTTCCGTGGAGAAAATTTGTGTAAATAAATTCCCACAAAAGTTTAGAAATGAATAGGATAGTCAAAATGAGCCAGGTAAGTGATCGTTATCATTGGTAGCACATGTGTTTAAGGATATTAGTCCCTATTGATTGAAGATTCCTTTTCCCACCTTCCTTCTTCAAATATCCAAGATCTCTATCCCAGATTCATTTGAAAATCACAGGAATCCTCTCTTTGGATGTAACTGACACTTGGGGTGAAAAATACAGATTGCCTTTAAAATAACTCTTTTTTAAAAAAGTGTTAAGTATTTTTCCATTTAGAAATGGATATTTGTCTCCAGACCTCCCCAAAAGAGTATTGTCTATGCTCGAAATCTTCAAAGAGTTGGGATAAAATAAATATCATGTTATTTTTTGGAATTGGGAAAATAAGTTGAACACCTCATGGTGAGTGGTAAAAGTCTAGATTTTTGTCATAAGGTAACCCTGGTTTTAAATCTTGGCCCAACCTTTCCTTGCTTGGGGGTCCTGGATAGTTTATTTAAAGTTTCTGATTTGCAGTTACCTAGTCATTGAAATGGGAATAAGAAAACTTACCTGACAGAGTTGTCCATGAAGTCTGGCCAAAATCTCTTAGTTTTCTATTTCCACTGTAACAAATTACCACAAACTTAGTGGCTTAAAACAACAAAATTTATTCTTTTAGGGTTCTGGAAGTCAGAACTCCAAAATGAGTCTTACTGGGCTAAAGTCAAGGTACTGGCAGGGCTCGTTCCTTACGGAGGCTCTAGGAGAGTCTGTTTCCTTGCCTCTCTCAGCTTCTCGAGGCCAACTCCATTCCTTGGCTCGTGGCTCCTCCCTCACACTACTCCAACCTCTCGCTTTTGTCTTCACATCTCCTCCTATAAGATGCCTAGGTGCATTTTACACATTACAGAAGGCTGAATCCGTGTACAGTGATTTTGACCCTCAGGGAACACATTTTAATGTCTGCAGGCATTTTTTTGTTATTACAGCTAGGACAGTGGGTACTACTGGCATCTAGTGGGTAGATAGAGGCTGGGGATGCTGCTAAACATCCTACATGCACAGGACTGTCCCCCACAATCAGGAACCATCTAGCCCCAAAATGACAATAGTACTGAGGTTGAGAAACCCTGATAGAGGTGAAAATTACTGACCCAGGCTGACTGCCTAGCTTCAAACCTGGCTCCACCACTCACTGGAGCAGCCCTAGCAGTCTGTCTATGCCCTAGGGTTTTTTCCCTATTTTTTTCCATCTGTAAAATGGGTATAATAGTTCTTATCACAAAGGGTGGTTGTGAGGATTAATGAGGCAATGTATGTAACACTGTTAGAGCAGTGCTTGACAGAGTAAGGATTCAATAGATGTTGGTTCTCATTAATACTATTAATGTTACTCAGTAAGTAGTAGCAATTAATTTTGTCTTTCTGCTCCTTTCCAGAGCCCTTTCAGAATATTTTTAAACAAGTATAAGTGAACCTTTGTCCATGCTTTTGTAAATATAGTACCTTTAAATCCCATATTAAACCAAATTATTGTGTTAGCTCTTGTTTAGAGAAATAGGATTTTTACAGAATTTCAAGGCCAAGTAATGAAATATCTAAACGCCAGCCACCTTCATGGAGTCTGTCCTCTTTTGTGAAATCTCACTTAAACCACAGACAAAGACCTGCAGGTAAATCGCTTCATATCCCACTGGCTGTATCTCAGGTAATCAGATCTCGGCAAAACCACTTAGCATCATACGCTTCTGGCTGTCATAGAATTCCCTATGACTTTTGTGGATACGTGTAAATTAAGAGGCATAACAAATCACTAGTTTTACCATGGTGAGATTTATTTACTTTAAAATATACCAGTGTAGTTTTAGAAAATATACATGCTGTGCTCTCCTTTAGCCCTGTGCTGTCCAACATAGTAGCCATTTGCCACTGGTAGCTATTGATCACTTGAAATGTGGCTATTTTGAATCAATGTACTGTAAGAATAAATTTCGTACCAGATTCTGAAGACTTACTATGAAAAAATAATATAAAATATCTCATTAATATTTTAATATAGATTTCATATTAAAATGATATTTTGGATATGTTGGATAGAATCAAATATATTAATATTAAATTTCACCTGTTCCTCTTTACTTTTTAAAATGGATATATCAGAAAATCAAAAATTGCATATGTAACTCACATTATACTTTTATTGGACAGTGCTGTTCTAATCTTTGCTATATTGTGTCATTCGGAGGAAGATACAATGTGAAGCAGCCAGTGAGCTGAGCAGAGCGTGCCAGTGGCCACAGGAGGAATCCCAAAGGAATTAACACTGAAAGCTGAACGCTCAATCTCCTCAGGCAGTGTTTCTCAAATTGGGGTTCCTGGGCCACAAATATCACGTCACTGCCTGTGCTTGTTAAAAAAAATGCAGATTTCTGGGTTCCATTCCAGATATAACTTAATCAGAATCTCTGTGCCCAGGAATCTGGATTTTTAATAAATTCCGTCTCAATTCTTATCTGCACAGAAGTATGAAAATCACTGACAGACAAGCTTATTGAAAACAAAGTGAGTAAAAATATCAGACAATGAAAGTGTATACATATACCAATAGTAATATAATACATGAAACCACTCACCACTATACATAAGAACTAAATTAAGAGGAGAAGGAATTTGCTCAGGGTTTCACAGTGGCCTGTGGCAGAACGGGGTCATACAGTATTAGGATGAAGAAAAATGCATGTAACCTTACAGAGAAACAGCTTCAGAAATAGTGAATATTCAGGATAACTAAATTTGAGGAAGTATTATTTTTCAGCATTCCAACTAGTCCTCTTGACAGCTGTCAACTCAGGTCTAGATAAATTACTCTGCATTCCTCATGCACACTCTGTATTTTCCCACTTCTCTGCCCTTGTCCTTCCTGCTCCCTTCACCGTAAATAGCCATCTTCTTTCTAACTAAAGCTGAAGTGCCACCCTCTCCAGCTCCCTACAGCTCCCTATAGCCTCAAGAGGGCTCCAGTGGCTCCCTCTGGCCATCTCCTAAAGAGATGGACTCTCTTTAACCTTGTAGCACAGTTGCCCACGCTCACGCCAACCCCGCCTTTACCGAGAGCTCCGCCAGTCTTGGCATATCTGCTTCATCTCTCCAGCTCTGGTTCTAGCTGCTAGGAAGAGCAAGGGGGGAAGTGTGCTCTCTGACATTCCTCCTCCTCTGGGAAGCCTTCCCTGATACAGGCTGGGGCATGGGCTCTGTCAGACCCTGTGCTTCCTTCTTCACACAGTTGTACTGGGAGGGGGGTTATTGTTTGTCTCTGTCTTCTCTCCCAGACTGGGAGTTCCATGGACCCAAGGACTGAGTCCCCTGAGGGAGCTGGCACAAAGTAAGCGTCACTAAAGGTTTGGTAAGGACCACCAGATGGATGGATGGATAGATGGATAGGTGGATGTATGGATGGAGGGGTGGGTGAGTGTGTGGGTGGATGGATGGGTGAGAGGGGAAAGGAATGAAGTGAATGCTCAGGATGCTTGGATCATTCTCTAAGGGAAGGCATCCATCTGTGAAGTAGGCCCTCCACAAAATCCCACAGGACTGAACAGGGCTTCACTGTTCCTGTCTAAAATTCTTTCATTTTTCCACTTGTTCATTCATTAATTCATTCAGTTATTGTTTATTTCATCAGTGCTTTGGTTTCTTGAGAGGTTTAAATGCATTATACTCATGAAGTGCTGAGAGCACTGTCTGGTGCATAAGAAGCAGTGTACCATACTTCTCTTATTATGCCATAGACATTTCCTGAGGACCTACTACATCAGGATCTAAATTAGGCTATGTTGTAAATTCTTCCCACCTCAAAGAAAAACACAGGAGTGAGAAAGAATTAAATTAATAGATATCATTGAGCTATGTTTTATTTGTAGAATAACTGGAATTCCAATATCATTCAATTCCACATTTAGTCATAGTTTACCTGATAGCTAAATGAGATGATGAGTCATCTTAGGAAGGATAGTTTAGCCATCTAAAGAGATGGATTTTGGTCATCTCTATCTTCACCATTAAGTCATACATAGACAGATCTACAAGAAAATATCATACTTTTTTAGTGGATAATTCTGGTTGTCAAGAATCTCTTTAAGGGAAGCGGCTGTGGCTCAATGGGTTGGGCTCCCATTTACCACATGGGAGGCCCCGGGGTTCAATTCCCAGGGCCTCCTGGTGAAGGCAGGCCAGCCCATGCGGCACAGTGAGCTGGCGGCCTGCACAACAAGATGACCCAACAAAGAGAGACAAGCAGACACAGAAAAATGCACAGCAAATGGACACAATGAGCACAAGCAGCAAGGGGGGGATAATTAAATAAATAAAAATAAATCTTTAAAAAAAAAAA
>JAQZBX010024247.1:0-16118 GCA_029593785.1 Cabassous unicinctus
AAAAAAAAAAAAAAAAAAGGTGAAACAGGTGTAAGTTTGGTTTTGACAGCATCCCACTTTCACTTGGCACTCACCCACCATTCCTGACTACACATCTAAAGTCATCTACACAGCCCTGCCTCCCCAACTGCAGTAGACCATGCTCTCCTTTTACAGCCAATAATCAGATGCTCTTAGATAATCAACACATTGTAAAGAATCTGATGAACAAATTCATGCCTAGGCAGCCCTATGGGGTTATGGGAAAAGTTACTAGAGTGAAAAATCAAGAGGTGTGGGCTCCAGTATTATCAACTACTCATAGGATTTTAGACAAACTGAGATCACATTGGATCTTCGTAAATAAGGGCACTGGAGAGATGCTCTCTTAAGTATTTTTCAACTGTAATGTTTTATAATTTTACAGAAGACATGTAAAGTTCAAATTAATGAATAAATATAAAAGTGCATTGGATAGTAAAATGTACTCTATAAATGAGTATTATGAAATTCATCCCGAAAATGGTACTGACAATATGCTAAAAGGAAGAGGATCCTGAAAGGAGATGGACCAGAAAATTCTTTGTTTGCTTAAATCATTTGCAATTTTGGCCTCTGATATTTGGCTTGCCTGGCAATGGTATTGCCCATTTTGCCCACTGCTGCCTTTCAAACATGAGAGATTAATCCCAGTGTCAAGGTCTCAAGGTCTCATGTGGCCTGTCTGAGATAACAAGACTATCAAGTTGGATGGCCTGCCACAGGGCTCCAACTCTAGAGAGACTATGAGCAAGAGCTTTTTGACAAATTGCCTCCAGCCACAGAGATTATCAAGCCATCTACAGATACAGGCCAAAAATGGAAACTCAAATATTATGTTCATGGGACGCTATCTTCAGCCTTTCCACCTAAAACTGTATCTAGCCCTGCCTCCTTCCTTGGTTTCGGTTTCTGTCTTTCCTGTTATTTCCATCATAATGGAGCAAAACTAACAATGCAGGCACAGTGCCAGCTCCCATTGCTGCCTGATGCTCCAATGGGCTTTGGATGTGCACACATGTTGAGGGGACATTTAAACGATGTTTGTGTGCTGCTCAGTCAGAAAAACAACATTTCCGTGCTGGCTCCTTTGATCTCCTAAAAGCCAGCTATCATAATACAGAAAGATTTTTTAATGGATATAAATAAATCCTAGTGGCTCCAGTCTACCCTGTGGAGCCTCATTTGGCTCCAGTGGCTCATCCAGGTTTGCATTTCCTCAGATCAAAGTGGGCACAATTATCACATTTCAAGTCGGCTTGGGTTCCAAAACCATAAAATTTAAAAAAGAAAAAAAAACAAAATAGACAAACAACAACGAAGAAGCTTTCCACTACAATGGTAAGGGATAAGTGTTGGAATTGGAGAAATGAGGCTAAGGGAGACAATTTTTCCCATCGAAAAATTCAAGGACTGCTTTCTGTGTCATGGATTATTAGCAGCTCTGTGGAAAAACAAAAGATGTACTTCACTTTAGTTTGAAGCTGGTGCTAGTGTCAAAAACACAGAGCAGCAAGTTGTGGATACTTCACAGGCTTCTAAAATCATTCCAAGCAAGTTAGAGGTTGGGTGAGAAAGAAGAGAGCAAGAATCAGGAAAGACTTCACAGGGGAAGCATTTTATCTGGAGAAGAGAGAAGTATTTTAGCAGAGACTCCACATGAGAAAGGGAAAGCAAACAAAGCTTGATGAATTTTGTGAGAAGAGCATCTGCTGGAGCATGAGATATGGATGGACAGGTAAAAGGTAAAATAAACTAGTAGGGAATGTTTGGAGTCAGATTGAGAAATGAAGAGGGCCTTAAATAAAGATGCCAGTTTGATTGCAGATTACAGAAGAGCAAAGGATTTGATCTCTTTCTGAGGAATAGGATCAGCAGAGTTGGGAATAACTATAAAAGCCTTAGAGCTTTTGAGTGAAACATAGGGCTAAGAATACAGGGGGAAAAAAAAACAGATTTGGTGAAAAGTTAAGTTTCAGGTATACTGAGTCAGTTGTACCTACTAGACATGGAAATGGAATATTTAGGAAGTAGCCAGAAATACAGGTATGGATGTGAGCAGAGAAAAGGAGCTGAAAATATGGTGACAAGGGAAGTACCAGGACTGGAACATAAAATTTGTATAGGAGTTTGGAAGTTCCAGGGATAGACCAATAAGAAGTGGTCATCGTGGTAGAAAATGAGCAGTCAGAAATGAAGACAATCCAGAAGAGCATTGCATGAAGTATGTACTCAACATTGCCAATGTCACAAAGATTTTAAATAATGTGAGCAACCAAAGAGAGTAGGATTTGGCAATTAGGAGATTACCAGTACAATTAGCAGAGTAATTTCAAGAGAGAGAGAGAGGAAAAACCAAAATCCCAGAGGGAGAGTGAATGAGAAATAATGAACTAGAAATTTAGAGGATGACTCATCGTTACAATATGTTTTAAAGTAAAGATAAGAGCAATACGGTGTTACCTTTGTAGCTTGGAAGGAAGAAGATTATCGGTGAAGGGAAGTAGCAAGTGAAAAGGAAAAACTGATGTGTATTACAAGTGTTAGTTCTAGCCACCAAGCCTCTGATCAACTCTTTGTAGAAATTTTGGAAAGAAATCATCCTAAGTAATCTTGTAGTTTATCATCATGGCTCCTATTTCTCCAATTGGTCCTCTTTGCTGTTAATAACCACCTAGAAATTTGACCACAATTCCCTTCAACATTACACTGCAATCTCGACCCAAATCTCAAGGAAGGGGACTTGAGGCTGGGCACATAGATTTCTTCATTGAACCTTGCATTTACACCCCCATAGGCCAAATGGGTAAACCAGTTTCTATTAAGATGTTGGGGTAACTAAACTGAAACAGAAAGAGAAATGAGAATCAGAGCTGATGGGGACAAGCAACATAAGCATAAAGCAAATTGGGTGTTACATCAGAGTTGGCATCTGCTCAATGCAAACAGACCAGAAAAAGAGAAGATATCTAGAATGTAGGACATGGGATAGAATTAGGAACCTGGAGCCAGAGAATCAAGAACCAAGATGTCTGCCAAAAGAGCGACAGACAGACAGACAGACAGACAAGAGTGGAACAAACAGGTAGAAAGACTGATTTTGAATCAAGCAAATGAGTTGTTGGGAAAGGATACAAAATCTCAGTCAAGACTATTGGGCCAAGAGAGGGCACTGATAGGAAATAAGTAGCATTCAGTTATCCAATACTGTTTTCTCTATAGAACTGTGTTTAGTCAAAAACACCAGGGAACAGTTTAAACTTGAGATCAATGCATCTCTGATTATACCTCTAGAAGTAAGTCAAATGAATCCAAAATAAGTTAGGGAGGGCTGGTAATGGAAGTAAATGAAGGCGACATGGGAATTCAGATCAAAATGAATGAACTTGGAAAAAAACAAAACACCAGACCTTTGTGCCTGTAGCGAGCAGTGGCACATATATGACCAGTGGCTGGACCTTTACTTTGTACATATTTTATTGAATCATAATTGCCCTTCCTTTGATCCACACAATAACAAGTTTAGCAAAAGCAAGATTGGAAATAATAATCTCCTCTCACTCCATGAGAAGGAAGAGAACCTGAATATTTAAGTGATTTTTCACAAGGTTTTGTAATTATGGCAGAGTCAAAACTGGAACATTGGTCAACTGACTTCTAGTACTTTTTTTTCTGCCCTCCTTCTTTATAAACTCAAATGAGGCTTTATTTCATATTAAAGTGACATTATTGGGCATCCTGGCAGGACAAATACTATTCTTTTATTTTCTCCTCTCTTGCCTCCTTCCCTCTCCAGTTAGAGATGTGACAGATTCAGAATTCTACATTCCTAGGTGAAAAGCAATTCCCTTTCTTCCGCCATCCAAGCTTGTTAATGAAGAACCAATGGGATCAAGAAGGATCTGAGAAACTGAAACAAATCTCATGACAGCAAGATTTGCCTGGTTCTCCCTAAGCATCCTCTACTTTATCTGCAAACATTTCACATACAAAGTCAGCAGCTAATTCACAGCTACCACGACCCCTTCATTGCCCCTTACCCAACCTCAACCCCTCCTTCTCTTCCTAGAGTCTCTCATCATTTAGGAAATTAGACTAAAATAATGGAACATTCCATGTGAATGGTCCTATAAATGCTACTTGTCACTTAGAGACATAGCACTTCATCTCTGTAGGGGTAAAAAGGAGTGAGTTGGGGAGGGGTTAAGGAAAGAATAAAAATGGCCAGCTAAATCTCAGATTTCTTTTTTTAATTTCAGAAAGGAAAATAAAGATGAACTGTTCTCTGAATGGTGGAGCCTTCCAGGAGACCAAGTAAGTCTTCTATAAACTGATTTGCCTTCCTGACTGTGATTTACCAGACTGACACGTAATTTGTTCTGAGCACAGTTGTTGCCTCAGACACAATGGCGGATGACAGCCCACATAACCTCTCTTTCAGCTTTCATCTCATATATTCCATTTGAAGTTGAGTTCCGACATGAGAGAGGCACAGAATTAATATTACCTTGGATCAGCTCAGTCTCCAGAGAGAGCAGCAAAAGCTTTTCTGGAAACAATAAACCCTTTAAACATGACAGGGGGAATGGGGCCTTAGGAGGTCTCTGAAAGTATCCATTATTAAAGAAAGAGGGGGAAAATCCTCGTGGGTGACTTTGATTTTTTTTTTCAGGGAACGCAATGATGAACTAGTGCCAGTTTTACATACAAATTTAAAGATCTGGGATGGTTAATGTTAAAAATCTTTCTTTCCCCTGCCTCTTAGTACATTCAGTAGAGAGAAAGAATTCATTATGAACTGTATTTGTTATGACATTGAAATTCCCTTCTTGTTTAATCTTTACCAAATAAAATAAAAATAAAAATGGGTAAACAACTTCAACCACAAATGTCAGAAAGGAAAAAGACATTATATCCCATTTTATACATATATATATGGTCAGATTAAAATTGAAATTTAACTGTATGAATTTCTGCAAAATTCAAACATGAGAGAATTGTATATACACACACACATAACCACATTTGCATATATACATACCTGTATATATTAAAAGCTGTAGTTTATATTAGTATAATGCTTATATTATAATCATAAACAAGTATATGTACTTGCTTGGCACTTAGCACGGATGGTCTGATATTTTTCAAATATCTTCATGTTGGATAATTTATAATAGTTCTTCTAACTGTGATGTTTAAAAAAAATAAAGTAGAGAAGTTTCATTATAATACACTGTATGTTGAACCTGGAGTCAAAAATCCTGTGCTTGTATCCTAACATTCCTTCTTGGAAAATTGCTTTTTCTTTCTGGGTCACTGTTCCCTTGTCTTTAAAATGGGTATAATGATACTTATTTCACAACATTCTTGAAAGAAGGAAATAGAGTCATTTACATGAGTTCTTATAAATAACCAAGTATCCTTCCTGCATGGGCAGAAGAGGACTGTGGTTCAGGTCTGGGGTGGTGGGAACCAGGGTGAGAATGGGCCTGGATAGGGCTGAGGCTAGAGCAAGACGTCTTTGAAGCAAAGGTGCTGGATGGTGCTGGTCTGGGGCCATAGGAAGAAGAGGCAAAATTGGCATCCCACTGTAATCAGGGAGACTGAGTGTTTTAATTACCTATTGCAGTATAACAATTTACTCTAAAATTAAAGTCTTAGAACCAAAAACTTCTATTATCTCATAGTTTCTGTGGATTAGGAATCCAAGCAAGGCTTAGCTGGGTGTTTCAGACCCATAGTCTCTCATAGACTGTAATCAAAGTATTGGGCAGGTCTGGAGCATACGTGTTGTGCTTCCCAGGCTGTATTCATCAGATTCTGCTAGGCTCTTCTCAGAGTGAAAGACACATGGCGGTCCAGAGCAGGGCTTTCCACGGCACATTCAACTATGCTGATTCTTGTTTTACCTTATCAGGCAAAGGGGACTGAAAGCATAGCTGCTTTCAACACCTTCCTGTGTTTTTGTCCCCAATGCACAGCCATTCAATACAAAGAGTTGGTCCCAAAAGAACATTATAACCCACCTTCACATTCCAAGTGCAAGGAAAGGGCAATGAATTGGAACACAACTGAACTCAATTAAGTACTCACTGTCATTCTCACCCTAGAATTCTCCTTTAAGGAAAAGAGGTCCATCGCAGTAAAGTGGACTGATTCTAGCAATTTCTTTCAAAAAGTCACTTCCTGGGTATGTCCTGGGGTCAGGACACACTAACTTGAATTTCCTGCACAATTAATATCCCTAAGGGCCCACAAACTTATTCAATTATTCAAGAAAGATTCAGTAATATTCACCACCTAGAAATTAACAAGGCAAAAACATAAAATCACACATTTATGTTTATGTACAGCCAAATGGGATTAAAAGTAATTGGGGTCTGAGACTAGATCTCTGTTTCCCAGAGGAAAAATAAATAAATAAATAAAATAACCAGAAACTACCATAAAGGATGACCTGTGTGTAAAGAGTTGATCTCTTCAATATCTTTAATAGTTCAGTTTCTTCAGGATGAAAGTGATACCATTAAGAATTAAATTAACTGCATTTTTAACCTAACCTTCCATTTTAAAAAGCACTTTCACACACATTATCTCTAACTAACTTCGATCACAGGCATTTGCCCTTTGCAAAATCACATTAGAACTTTCCCTATGTGAAAACCTTCACCTGGATTATCGTTTTTCACCACAATACTACCTAACCACATGCCTTCCGAAACACACACACACAGCCACACATGCTCTCACGTCAACTAACTGCCTCCTAATAAAGTTCAGATCTCAACTTAGCCCTGGCTTCCTCCCATCCCTGACTGCACCTAGAATCTGGAAAGGCCACTTCCAGACCAATTGCATCAGGATGGCTTGCGGTAAGGCCAGGCATCCATACGTTTTTAAAGCACTCCCAGGTGATTTCAATGTACAGTCAAAATTGAAAAATCACTGCTCCAGATCCATGAGTCTGGGAAGTAAACTAGAGTTGAAAGGTTTTGCATGAGAACTGAACTGCTTTTAATCAGAGCCAAGGAAATTAGAATTTAAATATACTCTGCCTTGTTAAAAGATCCCAGAGTTTTATTTATCTGAACTGTGAGTTTCTAGAAGACAGGGACTACTGTATACCTTTTCAAAAAATATCACCATAGCATTTATTTCTAACATGGCTATGTGATAAGCATTAGTAGACTTTAACCAAACTAGCTGTATATCAGAATCTCCTGGGAAACTTGTGAAATATAGAAATTACTATGTCTGACTCTATACTTGGAGAATCAGACATTAAGGATTTAGACAATTCTGAGACTGCCAATTGAGGAGCCATTGGTCTAAAGATCAGATGATTTCAGTTTGAAGAGGCTTGGAATTCAATTAGCTTGAAAATTTACCTGGAGCAGAAATCACATGTCAAATATTCTAATGGGTGCTTGAATATTTCTATTGACATGGTATCTACCATCTATCATTTGATATATCATATAGTAACTGTTAGACCACTGTAATATTAGCCCATTCTTTCCAATATTGTCTGAAAAGTTCTTTTTTTTCTTTACAACTAACATTTAGTAGTCCTTGCCATATTTTCAACTATGCTTAATGAGTATGGGGTTATAGTAATAAACATGATACATTGTCTGACCTCCAGAAACTGAGGGGTATAAACAAGTCAAAAATAAATTAAAATAGTATCTACAAAAGGGGTTCAAAACTGCATGATGACCCTAGCTTGTAGAACAGGGATATCATTCACTCTTGGGAAAGTTTAGGAAGGCTCCCTAGAGGAAGTGAGGACTAAGATGAAGCCTGGAGGGTTAGGTAGAAGTTACCCAGATAAAATGTGTGGGCCTGGGGAGGAGCTGAGTTGGCAGCAAATAAGAGTATTGCAGAACAGTACTCTAGGCAAATAATTTATCTTGGAATTAGGATGACCAGCTATCATGGTTTGCCCAGGAGTTTCCAGATTTTAGCACTGAACCTCCCATGTCCTGGTAAACCTCCCAGTCCTGGGTTGATTACCCTAGAGCTTCAATGGATTTTTCTGTAGTAAGATGGTCAAAATGATTTCATTTAAAAAAGGTTATCAATAACCTTTTTTAAGTTCATCATTGATGCTCAGATAATTTCCAAGCATATCTTATATGCATGCAGAGTTTAAAGAAGGGCTCCAGAAGGTACAAAAAGGGTAGTTAAAAGGAAACAAGAAAGAAAATAAGGACAAACTTTGCCAATTTTACAATTTTTCTTGCATTATCCCTGTTTATGCTTTCAAAATCATTCTGTGTGTCATCATTAACATATATGCCACAGTTTGGGAGCTGATTCCTGTGCTAGAGATAATTGCCTGCTCTTGTCTTTGGATGGACCTTGGAGAAATACTCAGAATAGGGGACCCCATTAAGCACAGAAACTGGTTTCCCCAATATCAGTTGATAAGAAAAGATTTTGTTAAATTTCTGGGTCAATTTCAATATTTAAAAGGGAAAACTTTCAGGAAAAGAGAACTCTAATCCCAGACTCTGAGAGAAGACAGATGTGATGTAATGCCCTAGAATTTCTTGGAACAGAGTGTAATGAAAAGCTCTCTTTTAAGTGGCCATGCTGGTGGGATTTTTAAAGTTGATTAGTTGAGAAGATCACTTAGCATATTAGAACGCAGATATTCCAAAGTTAGAGATTAAAAAGAAATGTTTCTCCTACTGTCTCTCATTTAATTCCTTTCTGCAACTTGGTTGGTACAGCTGTCTCCTTATCCTATCCTAATGAGGCTCGACTGCTGGCATGGAATATTCAATGCCATTTTTCAAACGGAAAAATGGAAATTCCCTTTTCTATCATTCCCCTGTAGACAAGAGGAAGTGGGAGACACTGACCCAAAGGGAACATTAAGAACTTTTTCTACCTTGGGGCTCTCCACACCCTAAGAGAAAATGAGAATCTTAAGTGCAGTGCATAGTTTTGCATTAAAGTGATGGGTGCTTATTCTATTATTCCTTAATGGTTGTTTTCATTTTAAAAGAGATATATGGGGAAAGGAAAATGTTTAACTCAAACAAATTATTTTCATACTATAGCAAGTTGGGAAGTGCAGAGCGAGTTATTTTCAGTTGGAGGGGACATTATGTTGTAAAAATTATAAAAGGACCATAAATAGAGTATATTCCTAGAGTATATTTTATTTATGGTCATTTTATTACTAATTCTTTCTTCAAATAGATATTCACTAAGCATTGTCTATAGCCAGGCACTCTTCTAGGATTCTAGGATGCAGCAGAAATAAGACAGACAAAATCTATACACTCATGGAGCCTTTAGTCTAACAGAGAGAGAAATAATAAATGAAAAAACCAACACCCAAATGAGAAAAATGGCAGTCCATGGTAAATTTTAGGCAGGATAAGAGAGCATGATGGGAAGGTATTGTACTACTATTATTTTATTTCCTTAAATATTTTGGTTGCCATAATTATAATTATTTTTCTTAGGAACCCTGAAAGCAGATAAAGTGTTGTTATAGTAATTCGTCATTTCAACTTTATACCAACTTTGATTGAGCTTTTACTGTACATTTTTGAGTTGCATCCATTTGGACAAGTGGGTGTAAGAGAGGAATATAAGGCCAACCCATGATTGCCAATGACCAACATGGCAAATTAAATTGCTAAATCAGTGATGGCCAACAGACTACTACTTAGATCACCTTCATGGATCACTCAGTTTTAAAGCATTTATCTCAGTTTCCTTTGACTAAGTACAACAGAGTCCATCTGAATGAAACATAGGTAGAGAAAAAGGTTTCCTAGTGGAGAAATTTTCAAAGCACTAAGATGGCTAATGCCTCTTCAAACATTTTCTTTTATGACTAAATGATGCCTACAATTCTTTTTAAGAAAATAAAATCTCTTTTCACCACTGGAAATGAATCCAAAATGAACTCTCTCTCCAAGAGGGATCTTAGATGTACCCACTTCACATTGAGGCATCAGGAGCACATCAGGACTTTGCCTGATAGCATATTTTGATGTTGTTTGAGAAGAAGGCATTCATAGTAAAATGAATTCAGATGTGGGAAATGTAATAATTTGAAAAAAAAAATTTCTTGAAAGAAAGGAATCGGTGGAATCAAACTCATGTGAATTCTTCATAGTGTTTTACTGAGGTCTGGTTTGATTGTCCAGATCATGAGACCTTTATAAGCAGGACAGAAGCACAGAGACCCTGACTGGAATTGGAGTGCTAGGGGGCCATGAGAAAACCACCAGTCAGGAAATAGAAAAGTGAGCAACTACTGTCAGGTGATAGTAGACAGACTGTGAGATTTTCTACATGCATACTGACACATATGCAGGAATTTATTTGTAAACTAACTGGTCTCTCCATCTTCTGTTCATGATGTGGGCATATCTACTCATATTGCATTCATGTCACTCATTAAGCACTTTTAAAATAAAGATCAATTGAGTTTTCTTTAACTTAAAGTAATATTTACCTTTTAACAAATTAATTTTAAAATGTAAAATTATGAAGAAAAATAAAACAAAATAAACAGCTTCCTGGGCAGGCCAAGAATCTAAATATATGTCATGCCTACTCATCTGCCTAGAGGGCAGACAAAGGGGAACCTAGAGAGCTGAGGTGATGTCGCCCTGAAAAGGTACCCAGCTGCTTCTTTCCCAAGTCTCACCATGTCCCAGTGGTAGAGTTTAGAGGAAATGATAGTGTATGAGGATTGGGGACAAAAGAATCTTCCCCTATGTCGTTCTGGGAAGCAGAAAATCTTGAGATTATCAGAATTGGAATAAAGCTTTAAATAGAAAAACAATGTAAGTCACATTTCCGGTGAACAAAGAAACCCAGAGGCTACCAATAAGATAATTGTAGTTTGAAATTGGTGCTCTAAAATAAATACAGAGGGTGTAATAGAAAAATTGAGGCAAGGCAACTACAAAAAAAAAAATGAGGGTATGTTGATCTTAAAAGGGAACTGGTCCTCACATTTTTCTCTCTTAGGAATATGGAGTGAAAGAACCACTGGGTTGAGGTAGATGGTAGTGAAGCCACACTATCAGAGTTGGGATCATGGCAAGCTGAGAGTCCTATGAAGGACAAGGCTGTGATGGAGCAAACCTAGTGAAGATAGTTGAGAGAGCTGGTCAGAAGAGAGAAGGGATCTGAACATGGAAAAAATCAGAGAAGTAATGGGGGGGAGAATAAATTAGTAGATAACCTATAAAGCTACTTGGTTTCCTGGCTGTTTTATGAGTGCAAGTCACCATTACTTAAGTAAATTAACTGATAACTGGTTGCCTGTTGCCTGCAGGAAAAAAGAAAAAAAAAAGGAAAGAAAAGAAAAAGAAAAAAGAAAAATTTCCTTCTTATTTAAGCACCTCAATATTTCAGATAAGGCTAAAAACTACAACTTTTTTTGTATTCCTATATATAGACTACATCCAAAAACCATTGATTCTGAAATAACACATTGCAATAGGTTAGAATTCTGCTTTGAGTGGCTGAGGGAAATTTTATCTCATTATAAATGGCACCGATTTGTTACAAGGGTCTCTCTTCTTGACTGGGTCTGTGTGAATTTCTCCAGTTTCCAATATATCTGAAAATTGCAGTAATTTTAGTTGGGAATCATTCCAGGACTCGATGCCATTTCAAGGAGAAACTGTGAACCCATTTCTAGAAGAAACTGTGCTTAGGAACCTCTCCTTAATCCAATTTGTGTTTTCCCACTCAGTAGCCTGGAAAAGGCTCACCATCATTTGCTGCTTTCTGTCACCCCTTAATTATGGGAGTACTAAATGCCACTTCTCTGAGGTATACAGGCTTCTACCCCTCTCAAAGCAGCTGCAAAGCTAGGTCAGCATGGGGGTATTTGACCTTGAATCTTTACGGCTCTTTTAATTAGAGGTAAGGTAAGGAGGAGGAAAGAGAGGGAGAGAGATTGTACAGACTGCCCACAGTGTGTAAGCAAGCCCTGTGAGTTCATTTACATTTCTAAATTTAGCCTACCTCAGAATCCTAACAAGCTGTATCTTCCTTTTAACTCAGCACTTTAAAGAGATTTGCAAAGAGGTTCTCTGAAGTGAAATTGAACCTGAGAGTAAACAGTGAAGTGTGCTTAAGTTTTCTCACTTGAATATTCTTAGTTATATATTTAGCCAATATTTTTTATTTATAATGTACTCTTAATGGTATTTCTTTACTTATGTGAATTGATACAAGAACTTGGGATTGAATACTGATTTTGGCCTAACTGAATTTTAGAAACAGTCAGGTGTATATCACTGGCCTGCAGCAGGTAACTGAGACAATTATGATCCAAAGAAATTATGCCCAGAACACTTCCATTCATTACTTAGTTGTGTGACTGTTTCAGGCAAGGATGGCCTGGGATTGAGAAGGCACAAATTTACTTTTATAATTATGTCTACATTTGACCAACATTAGTAGTGTACTTAAATATATTTGATTGTTACATAGCTCTTTATTCATTCTTTGAGTAGGTAAATGGCTCAATCCAGCATCATGAATATTTCTGACTTCTAGAAGTAAAAACAGCAACCCAGAGAGGGCCTGTGAATTAGCAGTTAAGATAAAGAAGGAACAGAATGTTTGCATTATGCTTTTAATCAAGAATAGTGGTAGATACAATGGATTGGCAAGGAATATCCATTCTACCCTCTTTCCAGTGTGCCATCTTGAAATTTGGACTCTGGAATCCTATGAACTACATTTCCTGGACTCTTTTGCAGCTAAGTTTCTATACATGATTTGAGTCCAACTAATCAAAATCACTTGCTTAAACTTTGGAATGCAGAAGTAAAGTGGAGGCTATACCACTGCTCATTTATAGTTTTTCATAGTGCCAAGCAAAGCCATGCAAGTGTTGCCTTTTTTTTCTGTAGTACCATTAAAATAGATCCCAGTGTCCTGTAACCAGCTTCATAAGTATAGGTATGAATATTTAAAGTATGGGCGTGTTTTTCTGCTAGTGCAGATGTAACAGTACAGTATGGTTTAAGAGTCACCAGTTGTGGCAGCTTCCTGATCCCAGCAAACTTGGTCTGATAATAAAGCCAGAAATCCAAGCCTGACATTAAACCTTTCTATTATAGTGGATGTAGGAGCTCTACTGGCAAGCTAATTCTTGTGTTCTGGGATTTATTCTTGGATGCCCAGTCTAGATTTTACTCCTTCTTCATTTGGAATAATTTGTATGTACTTAATTCCCTGTATTAAATCCCTTTCCAAGCAGGTGAACTCTGGGGATTTGCAGGTATGTGGTTGAAACTACAAGTTTGGGAATGTTCTTTTGGCAAATTATGGCAAGGGAGGGTTACTGGTTTAGGGTGTTCAATGTGGGAACATGCGGGACAGCGTGCACCTGGGGCAGGCCTCTAGGGAGTACGTGGCTGTGTTCATCTTGTCATAGTGGGTTGAATCAGTGGGTGGAGACCCACATAATGAGTGGAAAGGTGTTGGACTCCCATCCTGGGAAGCCCTGCTATGTTCTCAAATAAATGGGCAGGCATCTTTCAAAAGCATTGGCAATGCCTAATATGGGAGGACAGGCCAGTATGTCAAGCCCTCAATGTTGTTGCAAGTAACTATGAATCTTGTTCTTCAAGGAGTGAAGCTTGGTGGTTGCCATGGGTCCTGAGGGGAGGGGAAGGGAGGAATAGAATAGACGGAACATGGGACATTTTGGAGGTGATGGAATTGTACTACATGATCTTGTAGTGATGGATATAGGCCAAGTTAAATTTCATCAAAATTTATAAAAGTGTATGGTCCAAAATGTAAACCATAATGTGGATCATTGACCATGGTTGGTGGCAATGCTTCAATGTTTGTGCATCAGTTGTAACAAATGTGCCATCCACGTGTAGGAGTTATTAATAGGGGAAAAGGGAAAAGGGGGAGGATCTTGGGTGTATGGGAATCCCCTATATTCTGTACATGACTTTTCTGTAACTTAAAGCTTCTTTGAAGACAAAATGAAAAAAATAAGGCACTGGGGGATTAAATAGAAGAAAATGTCACTGTACACACAAAACAACAGCTCTTTCAGTGATGAAAGTCGTAATGTCAAAAAACTTTTTAAAATATTTTTCTCATTATTTTTTATGATTTCAATTTTTTTAAAAATTTTTATATTTTATTTATTTTTAAAGCTATCATTATTTCATTTTCTTATTAATTGTATTTGGTTGTTTTGTTGGCTTCATTTTGAAGAAGTTTTGGATCACAGACAGGTTACAACTGTGACAGGGGAGGATCATCGGTGTGGGTGTCAGTGATGGGGGATACATGGGAGGCAGTTTACCTGGGGCATACCTATAAGACATATAAATGTGTTCAAGTGTTCATGGGGCTTTGTCACAGAGGGTGGAGAGTCACACAATAAATGAAAGAATATCAAATTCCCATCCTGGGGAGCTCTGCCACATTCTCTAATGGAACAACAAGAATCCCCCATGTACAGGGGCAGTGACTAGTGAAGGAGGACGGTCCATTGACAGATCCTTGATATTGATGACTGTAATTATGAACTTTTGAAATTGAAACTTAGCCTAGTATTATAGGGTACCTAAGAGTTACCTCCTGAGAGCCTCCTTGTTGCTGAAATGTGGCCTCTCTCTAAGCCGAACTCAGCATATAAATGAATTACCTTCACCCCAGCATGGGACATGATTCCCAGGGATGAGCCTCTCTGGCACCAAGGAATTACTACCAAGCACCAACTAGCCATGCAACTGGAAAAAGACCTTGACCAAAAGGGGAAAAAGATAAAGACAAATGAGTTTATATGGCTAAGAGACTTCAAAGTGAGTCAGGAGTTCACTCCAGAGGTTACGCTTATGCATGTCTCATTAGGATTTCATTGACTGCCAAAGTAAATATTTCCTCAAAGAGCGGGGTTCCTGAGGGCTCTGGAGACATCCAGACACTATAGGCAGAGCAGACAGCTCAGGAGTTTGGTGCCCTGCCAGTGGGCTCTAGTTTGGAATTTATGTTCCCCAGTGTGACAGAGTTGGACTCAGTTATAGTTTCCCTACACATGGCTCTTTGCCCCTTCTATTTGAACCTATAGTTAATACTAGAGTTGAGAGGTATATTTCCAAGAGACTAAAATCTTTGGGCTGTCCATGTGCCAGCTGGGCCCTGAATCTCAACAGAGTTGCTACACTTACTATCCAGTTTATTGGACTCACCCAAGACAACTAACAAGGAGATGATGAAGGACAACGACCATCCCAAGGAACAGAGAGAGTCTGCAACTGCAAGCAACATCGTCCCATCCATCTACCCCATGGGATCTAAGCCCTCTCTCAATTAGAGGTGGAGTGTGCATCACCATCCCAGAATCCTCAGGATTGGGGAATGAACAATGGATTAGAGTAGACTTACTGGTATTCTACTATAGGCTTATTATGATTCTAGCAATGGAAGAACTTACAACATTGATGTGGAGGCAGTGGCCACTGGAGGTTCTGAGGGGGAGGGAGAGGGAAAAATGGGTATAATCTGGGGGCATTTTCGGGACTTGGGAATTGTCCTGAATGATATTGTAATGACAGATATAGGCCATTATATATCTTGTCATAACTTACAAAATTGTGTGGGAGAGAGTGTAAACTACAATGTGGGCTATAGTCCACTCTTAGGGGCAATGCTCCAGGATGTGTTCATCGATTTTGGCAAATGTGCCGCACTAATGAAGGATGTTGTTAGTGTGGGAAGGTATGGGAGGGGTAAGGAGCAGGGCATGTGGGAATCCCCTGTATTTTTTATGTAACATTTATGTAATCTAGTTATCTTTTTTAAAAAGTATATTAAAAAAAAAAGATGTAGAGGATACCCATGTATCCCATCCCCTCCCCTCTCACATTTTCCCCTATTGATAACGTCTTGCAGGGATGTGGTGCATTTGTTACAATTGATGAACAAATGTTGGGGCATTGTTACTAACCATGGTTTATAGTTTACATTCATTTCTGATCAAGTAAATCATCAACAGTTGTCATTTAATGCAGGTTTTGGTACTTAATTATAAGGTGGTTTTTTAAAATAATTTTTAAGAGCAAAAA
>JAQZBX010024248.1:0-30299 GCA_029593785.1 Cabassous unicinctus
TTTATTCAGAAAAATGCAACACCTTTTATAGGGCATAGGGAGATGTGGCGATCGCTGATTGGCGGGCATGGGGATGGCAGGAAGATTGTGGCGCGAACGGGGAGGAGGGTAGGGATTGGTGGGTTTAAAGATGAATGGTGGTCGGGGATTCGCGGGTTCTCGTCGCCGGCAGTTGAGAGACGCGGGCTTTTCTCAACTTAGGCGGCTCTTAAACTTAACCTTAGCGGCCATGTAAGGGGAGAATTGGGAGGGGGCAGGGGGATGGGGAGCGGGTGTCAGGGTTGATAGAGTGCCGGAAGAGTTAAAGGGAAAGGGAGCAGGAGAGATGTTTTCTATATCCTACAACACCATCCATCTTCCCCATGGGATATAAGCCCACTCTCAATTGGAGGTGAAGTGGAAATCACTATCCGAGACTCCTCAGGATGGGGGGAAGAGCTATGGACTAGAGGGGACTTACTAGTGTTCTACTATAAACATATTGTGATTCAAGCAATGGAAGAAATTATAACATTGATGTGGAGCCACTGGCCACTGGAGGCTCTGGAGGCAGGGAGAGGGAAAAGCAGTTGCAATACAGGGGTTTTTTTCAGGACTTGGGAATTGTCCTGAGTGACATTGCAACAACAGATATAGGCCATTTTATATCATCCTATAACATGTAGAACTGTGTGGGAGAGAGTGTGGTCTACAATGTGAACTATGGTCCATGCTTAATGGCAAAGCCCCAGGGTGTGTTTATCAATTGCACACTAATGAAGGATGTTTATGTGGAAGGTTGTGGGAGGTGTGGGAGGTGGGGACTATAAGGGAATCCCTATATTTTTTGTGTAACATTTATGTAATCTAAGTATCTTTAAAAGAAATTTTAATTTAATTTTTAAAAAAAGGATGCATATGGCAACATGGATGAACCTTGAGGATATTGTGTTGAATGAAATAAGCCAGATGAAAAAGGAAAACTATTTTATGGTCTCACTAATATGAACTAAATACAATGAGTAAACTCATGGAGGTAAACTCTAGAGTATAGTTTACTAGGAAATAGAACGTGAGTTGAGAATAGGAGCAGATGCTCAATGTATGTAGAATTTTTTAATAAATTTTATTTTAAAGTGTGGAAATAAATAGCATTGATGGTAACATTATAGTGAGTATAACTAACACTGCTGATTTATAAATGAGATTGTGGACATAAATGTCAATTGAAATGAAACTGGAAAATAATCTAGGGTATGTATAACAGTGATTTTGATGATGGATGAAGATTGTGGTTAATAGTATAAATATAATAATGTTCTTCTTTTTCAAAGTGTTAAGAATATGGTGATACATGGAAAAATTACAACTAATGCAATTTATGGGCAATAGTTAACAGTAATATTGTAATATTTTTGCAGCAATGGCAAAGAAGATGTATCAATTCTAATAGACAACTGTAGTGAGATATAAAGGAGTAAGGAATTTTTCTTTTTGGAGTAATGAAAACATTCTAAAATTAAAATGATGACTGCAAAACTGTGTGATGAAAATGAGAGCCACTGAGTGCACACTTTGAATGGGTTGTACAGAGCATGGGAATCCTGTGGTGGAAGCTGGACTGTGGTTAACAGGACAAATATGAGAATGTTCTCTCATGAACTACAACAAATATATAATACTAATACATGGTGTTAATAATCAGGAGTGTTGGGAGAAACTACATCAAATATAAGATATGAGTTATAGTTAGTAGTAATATTTTGATGATGCTATTTCATAGCTTGTAACAAAAGCTTCACAACAATGCAAGGTGTTCATGGTGTGGTGATGTATGGGAGCCTTGTATGATGATATGCATGTTTGTTTTATAGGTTCACTGCTTTTACTATATACTTATTGTTTAGGTATGTTCATGTATGAATGATATACTGCAATAAAATTTTATTTTTAAAAAATGAAGGAGAAATTAAGATATTTACATATAAACAAATGCCAAAAGAGTCCATTACCAGAAGACCTCCCCTACAAGATATGTCAAAGGGAATCCTTCAAGGTGAAATAAAAGGACATTAGACAGTAACTCAAAGCCATAAGAAGTATGGAACATTGGAAAAAGTACCTACTTATGTAACTACAAGGAAAAGCTTTCAGTCTTTCACTATTAAGTAAAATGTTAGCTGTGGGTTTTCCATATATGCCTTTAACATGTTGCAGAAGTTTCCTTCTATTCCTAGTGTTCTAAGTGTTTTTATCAAGAAGCAGTGCTGGATTTTGTCAAATGCCATTTCTACAACAATTGAGATGATCATGTGGTTTTTACCCTTCATTCTGTTAATGTAGTATATTACATTACTTGATGTTCTTATGTTGAACCAATCTTGCTTACCATGGATAAATCCCACTTAATCATGGCGCATAATTCCTTAGTTCAGCTTTGTTAGTATTTTGTTGAGATTTTTTGTGTTGACATTCATAAGAGATATTGGTCTGTAGTTTTATTTTCTTGTGGTATCTTTATCTGGCTTTGGTATGAAGATGATGTTGAACTCATATAATGAATTAGGAAATATTCACTCCTCTTCAATTTTTGGAAGAGTTTCAGCAGAATTGGAGTTAAGTATCCTTGAGGTGTTTGGTAGAATTCCCCTGTAAGCCTTCTGGTCCTGGGCTTTACTTTGTTGAGAGGTTTTTGGTTACTGATTCAATCTCTTTATTAATAATTGGTTTATTGAGATCTTCTATTTCTTCTTGATTCAAGGTAGATAGTTTGTGGTTTCTAAGAGTTAGTCCATTGTATCTAGGTTATATAATTTATTGGCATACAGTTGTTCATAGTATCCTCTTATAGACCTTTTTATTTAAGTGGTAATAACATACTTTTGATTTCTGATTGTAGTTATTTGAATCCTCTCTCTTATTTTATTTGTCAGTCTAGATAAAGTTTGGTCAATTTTATTGATCTTTACAAAGACAAACTTTTGGCTTCGCTGATTCTCTCTACTGTTTCTTTCTATTTCATTTATGTCCACTCTAATCTTTGTTATTTCCTTCCTTATGCTTGCTAAGGTTTAGTTCGTTCTTCTTTTACTAATTCATCCAGTTTTGAGGTTAGGTCTTTAATTAGAATTCTTTCTTCTTTTCTAATATAAACATTTAGAACTATAAGCTTGCCTCTCACCACTGCTTTCATTGGATCCCAAAAGTTATAGGATGTTTTATTTTCATTCTCATTCACCTCCAAAAATCAGTAGTGTTTTTATATACAAACAATGAACAATCAGAAGAAGAAATCAAGAAAAAAAATGCATTAACAATAGCAACTAAAAGAATCAAATATCTAGAAATAAATCTAACCAAGGATGTAAAGGACTTGTACACAGAAAACTACAAAACCTTGCTTAAAGATATCAAAGAAGACAAATAAATAGAAGGACATTCCATGTTAATGGATTAGAAGGCTAAATCTTGGTAAGATATCAGTCCTACCCAAAACAATTTATAGATTCAGCACAATCCCAATCAAAATTCCTATAACCTTATTTGTAGAAATGGATAAGTCAATCATTAAGTTTTTTTTTTTTTTTAAGATTTATTTATTTACTTACTTTTATCCATTTTTATCCATGGATTTTTTTTATCCATTTTATCCCCCCCAGTTTTGCTGTTTTTTGCATATTCATTCACCGGGCAATTCTCTGTGTCTGTTTCCTGCCCTCTCTTCTCATCCTTCTCCTCCTGTCTTTACCGGGATTCGATTCTGGGAAATTCCAATGTGGGAGAGAGGTGTTCTGCCACCTGCACCACCTTAGTTCTTGGTTTTTTGGTGCCTCTCATCTTTGCTTTCCCTTGTGTCACTCTCCTATTACGTCTTCATCTTGCTGCATGGCTCGTATGGGACCTGGGAGCTCACCAGCTTGTGGGGCCTGACAGCGCGCCCACTTGAAAGGCCTGGTGGCCTGCGTGTCTTCTGTATTTTTCTTTATTTTACCAAGAGGTCCCAGGTCCCTCCATACCAGAGATGGGCACCCAACCATTTGAGCCACATCCACCCCTTAAGTTTAATTTTTAATTTTTAATTTAATTTTATTTTTTAAAAAGCTTTAGATTACATAAATGATAAATCAAAAATAAAGGGGGATTCTCATATACCCCACTCCTTCCCCCTCCCTCACTTTTCCCATTAACAACATCTTTCATTAGTGTGGTACATTTGTTATAATTGATGAAAACACATTGAAGCAGTTCTACTAACCATGGTCAATAATTTACATTACAGTTTACACCTTGTACCACACATTTTTATAGGTTTTGACAAAACGTAAAACAGCCTGTATCCTTCATTGCAATCTCATTCAGAACAACTCCAGTGTCCCCAAAATGCCCATGTTACACCTATTCTTCCCTCTCCCTCCCCTCAGAACCTCTGGTGACCACTGCCTTTATATCAATGTTACAAGTTCTTCCATTGCTAGAATAATAATAAGTCTACTTTAGTCCATAGTTGCATTCCTCCCTTATGTTTATTCATTCCTCTATCTTGATAATTTTAGGATAGTGTGATGGTTAGGCTAATGTGTCAACTCAGCCAGGTAATTGTGCCCAGTGTTTGGCCAAGGAAGCACTGGACTAATTGTAATACAAGGACAAATATGGGCTTTAGCCATCAGTGAGTTTACTGCATAGATGGCTGATTACATCTACTATCAACCAAGGAGATTGCCATCAGCAATGAGTAACATTTTATCCAATCAGTTGCATGCCTTAAAAGGGGAGGTGATTTCAGCATTCAGTGAGAATTTCCCAGCTCATCTTTGGACAGCCAATGTCTCCTAGAAATACATGAAGGACTTTCCTTGGACTTTCAATAGAGCCCCTGGTTTGCAGCCTGCCTGCAGAATCTGGACTTGTGCATCCCCACAGTCATATGAGAGAATGTTAAGAAATATCTTACTATTTACAGATATCTCCCATTGATTCTGTTCCTCTAGAGAACCCTGACTAATATAGCTTGGTACCAGGAGTGGAGACTTGAGGAACAGAATCTTAAACATGGGATATCTGAGGTGTATCTGAGGGTTTTGCAATCGGCTTTCTACTCTAATTGGACTCAAGGGTACTAATAACTCCCTTTCCAATAATGAAGATGTCACTAATAGTCCATGGCATGAGTTGGCAATGGAGATATGCAAAATATCATCACTGGATTCCCCTACTTCCATTCTTATTAGAGGCAGGGATCTGGGTGAGAGTGTTTTCAACACCTTAACAGGGTTTTGTGGAGTCAAAGGGTATAATGATGTTGACTGGTCCCTCGTAGATACTCTGGATACAGTTACAAAAGAAAGAGATGAGCTAAATGCATCAAATTTGCAACTTAAATGTCGCATGGATGATGTGAAAGTTTCTATGTGTGCTCTGAAAGAAAATCTTGTTTTCTGCAGCTCAGGCTTGAGATCTCTGAGCACCAGACTCAGATTTTCATTGTACGAGTAGCAGAGTTACAAAGGAAACTAAAATATCAACAACCCAGGGTATCTGCAGTTAGAGTGAAGGCATTGATTGGAAAAGAGTAGAACCCAGATAATTGGGTTGGAAACATATGGGATAATGATAATATTGATAGGGACATTGGAATCCTAAATTCTGCTGAGACTTTAGAGATAAGCCTGTGATGGCCTGCCCTGTGGAGACCACACTTTGTCAAACTTGTATCACCCAGCCTCTAGCCTGCCCCAGGGAGTCCTGACCTCTTTCCAGCCCTGAGGTGGGTACTAGCCAAACTAAACCCTGCATTGCCCAGCCTCTGACTTGCCCCAGGGAGTCTGGACTTCCTCTCAGCTCTGAGACAGGTATCAGCCCAACTCCAGCATATACTGCCCAACCTCCACCCTGCCATGAGGAATCTGCCTTCCAACCCCTGCCTGAAGAGATTAATCTTGTCTCATGGGAAGAAAATGCAAAGGAATGCCCTGAGGTCAGGAGCTTGCAAAACATTTCTAATCCTTCTCCTTACCGACCCCAACTACCCCTCTTCTCTTCGAGACCTATTACTAGACTAAAATTTCAACACACCCCCAAAGATGAAATACAAATGTGATTCAGGAGGAAATAAACTATACTCTGAAAGAACTTCATGAGTTGGCCTGTGTAAAAAACAGATGGATCTTGGAGCATGAAGTAGATTATCATAAACTTAACCAGGTGGTGACTCCGATTGCAACTGTTGTCCCAGATATGGTATCATTGCTTGAGCAAATCAACACTTCCCCTGGTACCTGGTATGCAGCTGTTGATCTGGCTAATGCTTCTTTCTCAATTGCCATTAGTAAAGACCACCAGAAACAGTTTGCTTTCAGCTGGCAAGGCCAGCAGTATACCTTCACTGTCCTGCCTAAGGGGTATATCAACTCCCCAGCCCTGTGTCATAATATTGTCTGCAGAGACCTTGATCATCTCTCCCTCCCACAAGTCATCACACTGGTCCATTATATTGATGACATCATGTTGATAGGACCTAGTGAGCAAGGAGTAGCAAAGACTCTAGACTTATTGGTAAGGCATTTGCATGAGAGAGGATGGGAGATAAATCAAACAAAAATACAGGGGCTTTCCACCTCAGTGAAATTTCTAGGTGTGCAGTGGTGTGGCGCATGTCAAGATATCCCTTCTAAAGTGAAGGATAAGCTGTTGCATCTGGCCTTTCCTATGACTAAAAAAGAGGCACAATGCTTAGTTGGTCTCTTCAGATTTTGGAGACAACACATTCCTCATTTGGGTGTACTACTCCAGCCTTTTACTGAGTAACCAGAAAAGCTCTAGTTTTGATTGGGGACCAAAACAAGAGGAGGCTCTGTGATTGGTCCAGGCTGCTGTGCAAGCTGCATTACCACTTGGGCATATGATCCAGCAGATCCAATGGTGCTGGAAGTTTCAGTGGCAAATAGAGATGCTTTCTGGAGCTTTTGGCAGGCCCCTATAGGAGAATCACAATGCAGACCCTTAGGATTTTGAAGCAAAGCCTGCCATCCTCTGCAGATAACTACTCTCCTTTTGAGAAACAGTTTTTGGCCTGCTACTGGGCCTTAGTAGAGACTGAATGCTTAACTATGGGCCATCAAGTTATCATGAAACCTGAATTGCCTATCATGAACTGGGTATTTTCTGACCCACCAAACCATAACGTTAGGCATGCACTGCAGCACTCAGTCATAAAGTGGAAGTGGTATATATGAGATAAGCTCAAGCGGGTCCTGAAGGCACAAGTAAGTTACATGAGGAAGTAGCCCAAATGCCTGTGGTACCACCCCTGCCATGCTACCTTCTCTTTACCAGCCCACAGCTTTGGCCTCTTGAGGAGTCCCTTACAATCAGTTGATTGAGGAAGAGAAAACTCTGGCCTGGTTTACAGATGGTTCTGCACCATATGCAGATACCACCCAAAAGTGGACAGCTGCAGCACTGCAGCCCTTTCTGGGACATCCCTGAAGGACAGTGGTGAGGGCAAATCCTTCCAGTAGGCAGAACTTTGAGCAGTGCACCTGGTTGTTCATTTTGCTTGGAAGAAGAAATGGCCAGAGGTACATTTGTACACTGATTCATGAGCTGTTGCCAGTGGTTTGGCTGGATGGTCAGGGACTTGGAAGGAACACGATTGGAAAATTGGTGAAAAAGAGGTCTGGGGAAGAGTTATGTGGAGGAACCTTTCTGAGTGGGTAAAAAATGTGAAAATATTTGTGTCCCATGTGAATGCTCACCAGAGGTTGACTTCAGCAGAGGAAGATTTTATTAATCAAGTGGATAAGATGACCCGTTCTGTGGCTAACACTCAACCTCTTTCCCCAGTCACTCCTGTCATTGCCCAATGGGCTCATGAACAAAGAGGTCATGGAGGTAGGGATGGAGGTTATGCATGGGCTCAGCAACTTGAACTTCCCTTCACCAAGTTTGACTTGGCTACAGCCACTGCTGAGTGCCCAATCTGCCAGCAGCAGAGAGCTACACTCAGCCCCTGATACAGCACCAATCCCTGAGATGATCAGCCTGCTACCTGGTGGCAGATTAATTACATTGGACAACTTCCACCATGGAAGAGGCAGCGATTTGTTTTAACTGGAATAGACACATACTCTGGATATGGGTTTGCATTTCCTGCATGCAATGCTTCTTCCAAAACTACTATCCATGGATTTACCAAATGTCTTATCTACCACCATGGCATTCCACACAGCATTGCTTCTGATCAAGGAACCTGTTTCACAGCAAATGATGTGTGGGAATTGGCACCATGCACATAGAGTTCACTGGTCTTACTATGTTCCGCATCATCCTGAAGCAGCTGGATTGATAGAACAGAGGAATGGCCTTTTGAAGACTCAATTATTGTGCACACTAGGTGGTAATACCTTGCAGGGCTAGAACAATATTCTCCAGGAGGCTGTGTGTGCTCTAAATCAGCATCCACTCTATGGTGCTGTTTCTCCTATAGCCAGAATTCATGGGTCCAGGAATCAAGAGGTGGAAATGGGAGTGGCACTTCTCACTATTACCCTTAGTGACCCACTAGGAAAATTTTTGCTTCCTGCCCCTTCAACCTTAAGCTCTGCTGGTCTACAGCTCTTAGTTCCAAAAGGAGGAGTGCTGCCACCAGGGAACACAACTATGATTCCATTGAACTAGAAGTTAAGACTGCCACCTGGCAAATTTGAGTTCCTCTTACTTCTGAATCACCAGGCAAAGAAGGAAGTTACTGAACTGGCTGGGGTGATTGATCCTGACTATCAAGGGGAAATAGGACTGCATCTACATAATGAGTGTAAAGAAGAGTTTGCCTGGAATACAGGAGATCCTTTAGAGCATCTCTTAGTACTGCCATGCCCTGTGATTGAAGTCAATGAAAAATTGCACCAACTCAATCCAAGCAGAACTAACAATGGTCCAGAATCTTCAGGAATGAAAGTTTGGGTCACCCCATCAGGCAAAGAATCATGGCCAGCTGAAGAGCTTGTTGAGGGTAAGGGGAACCAGGGAGATTGCCCTCAGCAATGAGTGACATTTTATCCAATCAGTTGAATTCCTCCAAAGGAGAATTGATTTCAGCATTCAGAGAGAATTTCCCAGCTCATCTTTGGACAGCTAACATCTCCCAGGAACTCATCAAGGACCTTCCTTAGATTTTCATCAGAGCCCTTGGGTTTGCAGCCTACCTGCAGAACCTGGACTTGTGCACCCCCATGGTCATTTGAGAGAATCTTATAAAATATCATACTATTTACAAATATCTCCTGTTGATTCTGTTTCCCTAAAGAACCCTGACTAATACAGATGGTAATGCCCACTCTCTGATTGACAGGAGGCTTAGATCCCTTGGGGCAGATTGATGGAACTGTATTGTTTGCAGTTGCAGATACTCTACTTTTTGGGATGGGCATTTTCCATCATCATTCTTTTGTTAGTTGCCCTGGATGAGCCCAACGAACTGGAGAGTAGGTGTTGCTGAAATTCAGGACTCAACCGGCATAGGAGTGGACTGAAGATTTAAGTCTCTGGGACACATATTTAATGAGTTTAGTGCTAATTATAGGTTCAAGTAAAAGAGGTAGAAGAACCATGTGTAGGGAAATTATAAATGAGTCTACCTCTGTAACATTGGGGCACATATATTCCAAGGTAAACCCACTGACAGTGTGCCAAATTTGTGAGATTGTCTGCCCTGCTAATAGTGTCTAGATGTCTCCAGAGTCCTCAGGAGCCCCCCTGATTGTGGCAGTCAATGAGATGCTCCTGATATGTGCATAAGAATAACCCCTGGAATGACCTCCTGAATCACTTTGAAATCTCTTAACCATAAAAACTCATTTGTATTTATTTTTTTTTAAAGACTTATTTATTTTATTTTATTTATCCCCCCACCTTGCTGCTTGTGCTGCTGTGTCCATTCACTGCGTGTCTTCTCTGTGTCTGCTTATCTCCCCCTTGCTGTGAGGTCTTGCCGCATCAGCCCACAGCGCCGCGCAAGCCCGCCTGCCCTCACAAGGAGGCGCTGGGAAGCGAACCCGGGGCCTCTCATATGGTAAACGGGTGCTCTATCCATTGCGCCACACCCGCTTCCTGCCGTGAGGTTGCTGCATCAGCCCACCGCACTGCTCAGGCCAGCGTGCCCTCACAAGGAGGCCTCGGGACGCGAACCCGGGCCTCCCATATGGTAAACGGGGGCTCTATCCACTGAGCCACACCCACTTCCCTCATTTGTATTTAATATCTCCCCCTTTGGGTCAAGGTCTTTTTCCAAATGCATCACTAGTTGGTGTTTGGTAATAATCCCTTGGTGTCAGGGAGGATCATCCCTGAGGTCATGCCCCACACTGGGGGGAATGTAATGCATTTATATGCTGAGTTTGGCTTAGAGAGAGACCACATTTGAGCAACAAGGTGTCTTTCAGGAGGTAACTCTTAGGCACTATACAATACTAGGCTAAATTTCAATTTCATAAGAACAAGGTTCATAATTACAACCATCAATGCCAAGGGCCTGGCATATTGTTCTGTCCTCCTTTGCTAGGCATTGTCCACATACTCTAGAGATTCTTGCTGCTCTATTAGAGAATGTAGCAGGATTTCTGTATTAGTCAGCCAAAAGGGTGCTGATGCAAAGTACTATAAATCTGATGGCTTTTATAAAGAGAATTTATTTGGGGTAAAAGCTTACAGTTACAAGGCCTAAAGAGTCAAACTCAAAGTACCATAAGAGGTACTTTCTCACCAAAGATGTTTGCCCATCTCTGTGAGGGTTCAGCCTTCCTCTCTCTCAGCTACAGACTGGCATAGGGTTTGTTTCTTTCCAGGCCTTTTCAACTGCTCTGGTCTCTTCACAAGGTTAGCTGTAAACTATCAGGTGAATGGCTCTTCTCTCTTCCCGGTGCAGAAGGATCAAAGCTGACAAAGTTCTCTCCTCTGGTATCTATGGAGCTTTTCTATGTGTCTTCTTGAGTGAGTTATCTTCTTCTATGTGTCTTCTTAAGTGAGTGTCCATTTATATCAGCCAACTAAGGGGGCAGAGACTCAACCCTGAGTCATGCCCTAATGGCATGGTTGAATCACAGCCCTAATCTGAACATAATTTAATCAAAGACATCTCAGCTGAAGCTAATACAATCAAAGGTATCACACCAGAGGAACAGACCAGTTTACAAACATAATCAAATTTCTTTTTTTTTTTTTTGGAATTCATAAATAATATCAAACTGCACAACTTCCCAGAATGAGGATTCAATATTCTTTTGGTTATTGTGTGGGTCTCCACCCCTTGAGACAGCACCCTATGACTGCTTGAATATATTCATATCCCATAAAGGCCTTCCCCAGGTGAACCCCTCCCCACACATTCCCCCATCACTGACACCCCACACCAGTGATCTTCCCCTGCCACAGTTGTGACCCTTCTGCAATCCAAAACCTCCCCAAAAACAAAGCAAAAAAAAATGAATAAAATAAAATAAATAAAATACAAAAAAATAAAATAAAATAATGGAATTTTTTTTTCATTTTATCTTTCATGACTGTAAGATGCTATATTTTATGTACAGTGACAATTTCTTATGTATGTTCCCTCAGTGTCTTATCTTTTCCACTTTATTTTCAAAGAAGCTTTAGTTTACCAAAAAGTCACATAGAAAATATAGGGGATTCCCCTATACCCCACTCCCTTCTCTTTTCACATTTTCCCCTATTCATTACATCTCACATGAGTATGGCACATTAGTTACAATTGATGAACAAATATTGAACCATTTCTACTAACCATAGTCAGTGGTTTACATTATGGATTACATTTTGCACCAAACACTTCTATAGGTTTTGACAAAATTTATAATGGCTTGTATCCATCATTGCAAGATCATGCAGAACAATTCCAATGCCCAAAAATGCCCTGTGTTCCATCTATTCTATTCTACCCTCACTCTCCCCTTGGAACTTATGGTAACCACTAAGTTTCAATTTTTGAACAATAAAGTTCATAATTACATGCATTACTATTGAGGGCTTGACATATTGGTCTGTTTTCTCTTATTAGGCACTGCCTATGTTCTTGAGAGATCTTGCCCCTCTAATTGAGAACATAGCAGCTCTCCCAAGGATGGGAATGTAATATTTTCTTGTTTATTGTGTGGGTTTACATGCACTCAGGTAACACCCTATGACAATATGAACACTTTCATATTCCACAGCAGCATGCCCCAGGTGCACCCTTTCCCACATATCACCCCAGCCCCTATGCCCTGTACCAGTAACCCTCCCCTGCCATATTTGCCAAAAGAACATTCTTACTATTGAAGTTTTAACCATAGACCTAATTCCCCCAGAGTTCAACTGTTCCTTCTTCCAGCCCTCTCCCCAGATCCATGTATATTACAAACCAACTTCCCCACCCTACACTCCTCACCGCCCAACACTGTCAACACCTCCACATGCTGCAGCAACCTCACTCCCATCCACTGCACAACCACCCGTTTACACCTTCTTATAGGTTTTGCCCATATTGAGCATCAGCTCACCACAATCTACTCCCTTTTTGTCTCCTGATAACCTATATTCCAAGCTCTAGCTCTGTAAATCTGCTCAATTTGCTTAAGTCATATCAGTGATGGCGTGTAATACTGGTCCTTCACTGACTGCCTTACTTCACTGAACATAAGGTCTTCAAGATTCATCCAAGTTGTCCCATGTGTTAATACTGCAGTCCTTCTTACAGCTGAGTAATATTCCATTGTACATATGTACCACAATTTGCTTATCCATATATATCTTGATGGATGCTTGGGTTGTTTCCAACTTTTGGCAATAGTAAATAATGTCACTGTGAACATTGGTGTGCATATATCTGTTCATGTCCCTGCTTTCAATTCTTCTGGGTATATACCCAGCAGTGGGATTGCTGGACCATATGGCAGTTCTATAGTTATCTTCCTGAGGAACCACCAAACTGTCCTTCACATTCTACATTCCCATCAGTAGTGGATGAATGTTCCCTTCCCTCCACATCCTCTCCAACACTTGTAGTCCTCTGTTTTTAAGAGCCACCAGTCTAAAAGGTTTAGGATGATATCTCATTGTAGTTTTGATTTGCATTTCCCTAATAGCTAGTGATGTTGAGCATCTTTTCATGTGCTTTTTAACTATTTGTATTCCTTCTTTGTAAAAGGGTCTATTCAAGTCACTCACCCATTTTTAAAATGGGTTGTTTGTCTTTTTATTTGCAAGATACATCTTGAAATATATTTCTTTATATATGCTGGATATTAGGCCCTTATCAGATAGATGATTACCAAATATATTCTCCCATTGATTAGGTTGCCTTTTCACTTTCTTGACAAACTTCTTTGAAGCACACAAGTTTATAATTTTGAGGAGATTCCATTTTTTTCCTTTCATTGCTTGTGCTGTAAAATTTATGAAACCATTTCCTAATACAAGATCTCATAGGTGCTCCTCTACATTATCTTCTAGAAGCTTTATAGTCTTGGCTCTTTTATTTAGAATTTTGATCCATCTTGAGTTAATTTCTGTGCAGGGCATGAGATGGTGATCCTCTTTCATATTTTGGGTATGGATATCCAGTTCTCCAAGAATCATTTGTTGAAGAGGTCATTCTGTCCCAGTTGAGTGGGTGTGGTGGCTTTCTCAAATATCAGTTGACTGTATATGTGAGGATCTATATCAGAACTCTCAATTCAGTTCCATTGGTTGGTATGCCTATCCTTGTGCCAGTACAATGCAGTTTTGACC
Organism: Cabassous unicinctus; assembly: GCA_029593785.1. Classification (NCBI taxonomy): domain Eukaryota; kingdom Metazoa; phylum Chordata; class Mammalia; order Cingulata; family Chlamyphoridae; genus Cabassous; species Cabassous unicinctus. The sequence goes on from JAQZBX010024248.1 coordinate 13,765, forward strand.
ACTGTAGCTTTGTAGTATGTTTTAAAGTCAAGTAGTGTGATTCTTCCAGTTTTATTTTTATTTTTCAATATGTTTTTGGCTATTTGGGGCCCCTTGCACTTCCAAATAAATTTCATAATTAGCATTTCCAATTCAGTAAAAAATGCTGTTGTAATTTTTATTGGGATTGCATTAAATCTGTAAATCAATTTTGGTAGGACATGAATCTTAATGATGTTTAGTCTTCCAATACATGAACATGGAATATTCTTCCATTTATTTAAGCCTTCTCTGATTTACTTTAACAATGTTGTGCAGTTTTCTGTGTGCATGTCTCTTATATCTTTAGTTAAGTTTATTCCTAGGTATTTCATTCTTTTAGATGCTATTGTAAATGGAAATTTTTTCTTGATTTCCTCCTCAGATTGTTCATTATTGGTGTACAGAAATGCTACTGATTTATCTGCATTGATCATATATGCTGCTACCTTTCTGAACTTGTTTATCAGCTCTAGAAGCTTTGTTGTACATTTCTCAGGGCTTTCTATGTATAGGATCATGTCAACTGCAAATAATGAAATTTTTACTTCTTCCTTTCCAATTTGGATACCTTTTATTTCCTTTTCTTGCCTACGTGCTCAAGCAAGTACTTCTCTCACAATGTTAAATAAGAGTCATGACAGTGGGCATCCTTATCTTGTTCCAGATCTTAGAGGGAGAGCTTTTAGCATGTCACCATTGAATATGATGTTAGCTGTGGGTTTATCATACCCAGAGGAACTTTATCATGCTGAGAAATTTTCCTTCTATTCCTATATTTTGAAGTGTTTTTATCAAGAAAGGATGCTGTACTTCGTTAAATGCTTTTTCTGCATCAGTAGAGATGATCATGTGATTTTTTTTCTGTCAATCTGTTAATATGATGTAATACATTGATTGATTTTCTTATGTTAAACCATCCTTGCATACCAGGGATGAAACCCATTTGATCATGGTGTATAATTCTCTTTTTATCTATCCATTCTACTATCTGTGCAATTTCAAATTATCTTCGACATTATTAATTCTTTCCTCTCCTGTTCAAATCTGTTATGTCCTTCTAGCATGTTTTTTATTTCTTGCACTGTGCCATTCATCACCATCAGATCTGTTATCTTTTTATGTATATTTGCAATTTCTTCTGTATGTTCCCTTAGTGACTTCTTAATATCTTTTATCTCTTACTTCACTTCATTAAGTTGATTCATGATATTTATTTAGACATCTTTAATTAGTTGTCCCACGTTCTGCATCTCCTTCTGATTTTTAGTTTGTTCATTAGAGTGGGCCATGTCTTCCTATATCTTAGTATGTCTTGTAATTTTTTGTTTGTGTCTAAGTATCTGTTTATCTTGATGGACTTATTCAGATGGTTAGCTTCTCTTTCTTCTCTAGGGTTTTATTTTGTTTTGTGTTAAGTTTCCTCTCTGACACTTGGTTACATTTATTCTATATCATGTCCATGTTTCCCTGAAAAAAAATTAAGTTCATAGAAAAGGAAAGATGGAAGAGAAAAGAATAATAGTAATAATAAAAAAGAAGATAGAAAATCAACCCTAAAAGAGCCAGTGAAAAAAAATAAGTAGTAAGAGTGAAAAATCATAATAAAAAATGAAACAAGAATAAAAATGAAACTAGAAAAAAGATAGAATAATATAAAAGACTGGAAGGATAAGAAGAGAAGAGAAAAAGAAAATGAAGACCAAACAAAGAGAAGGTGGAATGAAAGAAAAGCAATGGAAGAGGAAAAAACTGAAAGAAAGAAAAAGAATAAAGAAACTAAAGTGAAAAAAGAAGGAAACAAAGTAACAGAAAATACAAAAAAAAAAAAAAAAAAAAAAAACAGGAAAAACAGGCTTCTCTCTTAGGCCCCTAGAAACCATCTTTAAGGGTGATTGACTGATATGCCAGTGCTCATCAGTCAATCACCTTGCATCCCATCATCCACAGGTAAGGTACCTTGTTTTAAAGAATTAAAAATTAAAAATTAAAAATAAAAAAATAAAAAAATTAAAAAATACTAATAAAAATGTAAAATAATGGATCAAAAACCTAAATAAAAAAAAATCTTGGTGTATATAAGTTCCCTGTCATGAGGGGTCAGCTGGGTACCTGACAACCCACTGGATCACTCTCTGGATCCCTTCTCTTAAGCAGTGTGAGGGATTGAACCAGGGACCTAGTATATGTGAGGCAGGTGTCCATCCATTTATCTACATCCACTTCACATGTTAGGTGCATATGAATGTATCCGTGTTCATGGGGCCTTGTCACGGTGGGTGGAGATCCACACAATAACCAAAAGAATATCCAATTCCCATCCTGGGGAGCTCTCTACATTCTCTAATGGGAGAGAAAGAATCTCCTGAGTACAGGGGGAATGCCTAGTGAAGGTGGATGGACAATTGCACTAGGCCCTTGATGTTGATGATTGTACTTTTTCTCTTTTTTTAAATACTTTTTTATTTTTTAAAGATACTTAAATTACATAAATGTTACATAAAAAATGTAGGGGATTCCCATATGCCCCACTCCCTACCCCTCCCACAGTTTCCCACATTAACAACATCCTTCATTAGTGTGGTACATTTGTTGCAATTGATGAACACATATTGGAGCATTGCCACTAAGTGTGGATTATATTTCATATTATAGTTTAAACCCTCTCCCACACAATTTTTTAGGTTATAATGAGATATATAATAGCCTGTATCTGTCATTGCAACATCATTCAGGACAATTCCAATGTTCTGAAAATGCCCCCATATTACACCTATTTTTCTCTCTCCCTCCCCTCAGAATCTCTAGTGGCCACTGCCTCCACATCAATGATAAAAGTTCTTCCATTGCTAGAATAACAATAAGTCTATGGTAAAATAGCAGTAAATCTACTCTAGTCCATCGTTCATTCCCCAATCCTGAGGATTCTGGGATAGTGATGCCCACTTTACCTCTAATTGAAAGGGGGCTTAGATCCCATGAGGCACATGGATTTTGACTGTCTTGCTTGTAGTTATAGGCTCTCTCTGTTACTTGAGATGGTCATTGTCTTTCATTATTTCCTTGTTAGTTTTCTTGGGTGAGTCCAATGGACTGTAGAGTAGGTTTTGCAATGCTGTTGAGAGTCGGGGCCCAGTTGGCACAAGGACAGCCCAAAGATTTAAGTATCTTGGACATAAACTGATCAATTCTAGAACTAACTATAGATTCAAATATAAGGGGCAGAAGAGCCATGTGTTGGGAAATCACAACTGAGTCTAGCTCTGTCACACCGGGGAAGCATAAATTCTGAAGTAGGGCCCACTGGCAGTGTGACAAACTCCTGAGCTGTCAGCCCTGCCTATAATGTCTGGATGTCTCCAGAGTCCTCAGGAGCCCTGCTATTTGAGGCAATATTTACTTTGGCAGTCAATGGGATCCTGCTGAAACATGCATAAGCGTAACCTCTGGGATGACCCCCTGTGATGGCTAGGCTAATGTGTCAATTCGGTCAGGTAATTGTGTCCAGGTGTTTGTTCCAGCAAGCACTGGGCTAATTGTAATACAAGAGCATTTATGGACTTCAATCACCAGTGAGTTTACTGCGTGGATGGCTGATTACATCTGCATCAGGGAGATTACATCATCAATGGGTGACTGATTGGATAACAACCAGTTGAATGACTTAAAAGGGGAAGTGATTTCAACATTCAGAGAGAATTTCCCAGCTCGTCCTTGGACAGGCAACTTCTCCCAAAAACTCATCAAGGACCTTTCATCAGAAGTTCATCGGAGCCCCTGGTTTGCAGCCTGCTTGCGGAACCTGGACTTGTGCATCCCCACGGTCTCATGAGAGACTCTTTTAAAATCTCATATTATGGACAGATATCTCCTGTTGATTCTGTTTCCCAAGAGAACCCTGACTAATACACCTCCCGACTCATTTTGAAGTTTCTTAACCATATAAACTCATTTGTCTTTACCCTTTGCTCCTTTTGGTCAAGGTCTTTTTCCAGTTGCATTGCTAGTTGGTGCTTGGTAGTTATCCCTCAGTGCCAGGGAGATTCACCCCAGGTGTCAGGTCCCATGCTGGGGGAGGGTAATGCATTTATATGCTGAGTTTGGCTTAGAGACAGGCCACATTTAAGCAACAAGGAAGCTCTCAGGAGGTCATTCTAAGGCAGCCTATAATACGAGGCTAAGTTTCAATTTTAAAAGAAAAGATTCAGAGGTCTACAGCCAACTGGACTTTGCCCTAAGACAAACTGTATTTTCATAAATTGATTGTGATATGATTTTCTTCTTAGCATTGCTACTGAAATAAGGTTTTTTGAATATTGTAATGTCTTTTTGGAATTCCGAGGGTGGAGTGTAGCAGTTTGGCAATGTTTATGAATTCCAAAAATAGATATTGGATGTTTATAAATTGGTTTGTTCCTCTGAGCATATTAGATTGTGTTAGATTCAGAGGTTTCACTTTTACTTGATTAAGTTGTGATTAGGACTTTGACTGGGCCACATCAGTGGGACATCTGTGAGGCCCACGTCAGAGAAGAGAGTGGAGTTTTGAGTTTTGATTTTGGAGTTTTAATGCTGGAGCACTGGGAATTAAACACAAAGAGAAGCAGATATGTGAGGAAAGAGAAAAAGCTTCATTAGACACAGCAGAGGCCCCAGGAAGAGAGACGAGTCATTCACCTGATAGTTTAGAGCTGGCCTTGTGGAGAGAGCAGAGTAGCTAAGCCTGGAGAGAAATGAGCCCCAGGAGAGAGACGAGACTTATCCCAGCCTACAGCTGATATTGAAAGGAGCTGGGACTATGGAGCCTTAAGATGAAGAGGAAGCCTGAACCCTTGCAGACATTGGCAGCCATCTTGCTCCAACATGTGGCAACAGACTTTGGTGAGGGAAGTAAATTATGCTTTATGGCCTGGTAACTGTAAGCTTCTAACCCAAATAAATATCCTTTATAAATGCCAACAGATTTCTGGTACTTTGCACCAGCACCGCTTTGGCTGACTAATACATTTCTATTAGCCATATTATCTTTAGGCTTATGTAAACCATATATTGTTTTTATTTCTCTTTTTATCTCTTTAGATATTCTTACACTCTCCTACAACTCTCCTGCTCCTGTTTTTTCCCTTTCAACCTGCAGAACTCCCTTTAGTATTTCTTGAAGTGCAGGTTTTCTTATTGACAAACTCTCTTAATTTCTGTTTATCTGTGAACATTTTGAACTCTCCCTCATTTTTGAATGCCAGATTTGCTAATAGAGAATTCTTGGCTGGAAGTTATTTTCTTTTAGCACCTTAACTATGTCATGCCACTGCCTTCTCAACTCCATGGTTTCAGATGAGAAATCAGCACTTAATCTTATCAAGCTTCCCTTGTATGTGATGTATCGCTTTTCTCCTGCTGCTTTCAGTATTCTCTCTTTGTCTTGAGCATTTGAACATTTGATAACTATATGTCTCAGGGTAGGCCTGTTGGGATTTATACTGTTTGGGGTGCACTGCGCTTCCTGGACATGTACATCCATGTCCCTCAAAAGAGTTGGGAAATGTTCAGCCATTATTTCCTACAACACTCCTTCTGCCCCCTTTCCCTTCTCTTCTCCCTCTGGGATGCCTATAATGTGTATGTTTGTGCATTGCATGTTGCCATTCAAGTCTCTAAGTCCCCGCTGGATTTTTTCTATCTTTTTATCTATCTGTTCTACTATCTGTCTGATTTCAGGTGTATTGTCTTCCAAATCACTAATTCTTTCCTCTGCCTGTTCAAATATGCTCTTGTGTGCTTCCAGTGTATTTCTGATTTCTTGCATTGTGTCATTCATCACTGTCATATCTATTATCTTTTTATGTATGCTTACAATTTCTTCGGTATTTCTCCCAATGTCTTCTTAATATCCTTAATCTTTTTCCTTCACTTCATTAAGTTGATTCATGATATTTGTTTTGACATCTCTGATTAGTCATTTCATGTTCTGCATCTCCTCCTGTTTTTAAGTTTGTTCTTTAGACTGGACCATGTCTTCCTGTTTCATAGTATGGCTTGTAATTTTTTGTTGGTGTCTATGCACCTGTTTGTCTTGATGCATCTATTCAGTTAGTTAGCTTCTTTTTCTACTCTAGGGTTTTATTTTGTTTTTGTCTTTGTGTGTGTGTGGTAAGCTTTCACTTTGACAACTCGTTCCTTGTATTCTATTTCCTTGCTGCTATCTAGTTCCCTTGAAAAAAAAATTAGGATCAGAGAAATGGAAAGAGATAAGAAGAGAAAAAGAATAATAGTAATTATAATAGAAAAAAGTAGAAGAGGATCCATACCAAGACCTAGGAAAGTAAATACTTAACACGTGTAAAAAATCATAAGATGTACAAAGGAATAACAATAAAAAGGTGGAATAGAAAAAATAAAACAGTAAACAAAATAGAGAAAAATATATAGAATGAATTAAAAGGCCAGAGTGATGAGAAGAGAGGACAAGAAAAACAAAAAAGAAAAAGTGAAAAAGAAAGGAAACAGAAAAAAGAGAGAGAGAGAAATAAAAACAAAAAAAATTGAACACCAAACAAAAACAGATGGAATGGAAGAAAAACAACAGAAAACAGAAGATAGAAAAATGAAGGAAATAAAAGAAATAATGTAGGTAGAAAAAAATTGGTAAAAGAAAAAAAGGGAAACGAAAGGGGAAACACAACAAACAAGAAACAAAACAGCAGCAACCAAAAACAAAATTAATAAATAAAAATAAAAAACAACCAAGGAAGAGCAGCCTCCCCTCTTAGGCCCCTAAGGAGCTTCTCAGGCTGCCATGCTCATCGATCCATCACCCTGCAGCCTGCCCTCTCCGGGTGATATACCAGGTTGTAGTGAGTAAAACAAGAAAAAAATAAAGGAATCTTAAAATAAATAAATAAACAACAGATCTAAGAAGATCTAAAACAAAAAGAATGTCTATATATTCCCTGTCATAAGGTATCAGCTGGATGCCTGATAAATAGATGGACCCCTCCTCTAAGGAGACCAGGGAATCCAAGGAGGGGCCTCATATATGCAAGGTGGGAATGCCTCCACTGAGCTAAATTGTCTCCTTAGGCTAATTAGGCTTCAGAAAACTATCTGTCCCCTTTCCCCCAGGTGTTTTAGACTTCTACAGCTTGATGCAGAAGCTTGCTGTAGAGTCCTGCTGATTAGGAGCCTGCCCCCACCCCCTCTCTAATCTAGTTCCTCTCTCTCCCTGGGCAGCTGGGCATGACAGCCTGCCTGAGCATATAACCCCTCCCTTCTCCCTGTCAGGTAGGGGTCCCTTCTGAGAGCCAAAGGGGGCTCAGCTGGCCAAACTCACCACAAAGTAACACTCTCTACCCTCTGTCAGACCCCTCTTTCTCCCAGGATATGCCCCCTCCCAGTCCATTGGCAGCAGCAAGCCAGAACCTCCACCGAGGCAACTTGCCCTGAGGGTGGGGTCTATGTGCCATTTCCAGCCTTAGGGATGAGCAACTCACGGTTTTCTTTTGGCTTCTTTATCTTTCCAGTACCCTCCTAGATGACTTAGAGCACCTTCCCATTCTATATATATCCAAAGCATAGGTCCCTGCCTTCTCTCCACTTTTTTTGTGGGATGGTCAGACTCGGCCAACCTGCTTTTGCTGGGTGCCTGTCTCACACATGCCCTTCAGCTCCCCCCTCCCAGATAGATGACTTGCAACCTCCACTTGCTGGGCTGGCTGCAGCCAAGATTCAAAGTGGGCTTAGCTGGCCAAACTCACTGAAGAGAAACCACTCTCCACCCTCTTCCAGACCCCTTTTCCACCCAAGGAGGAGGACTGATTTTCCCTCTTAGTTGGCTGCAGTGAGCCAGGGATTTTACTAAAGCTATTTTCCTTGAGGGTGGAGGATATGTGCCATTCCCAGCCACAGGGGCAAGTATCTCACGGTTTTCCATTTTTCTTTTTGTCTCTCTGTCCCTCTCCCTCCTGGATGATGTGCAGCACCTCCTGTTCTGCAGATCCCCAAAGCAGTCTCCTTGGATAGCTTTTTGCCCTTCCTCCTTTGTTTTTGTAAGAGAGTTGAGCCCTGCCTAGCTACTCTGACACCATCTTCCCGGAAGTCCAATCATTAAATTTATATGGAAAGGTAAGCAACCCCAAATATCCAAAGCAATCTTGAAAAAGAAACATGAAGTTGGGGGACTCACACTTCCCCATCTTAAAACTTATTACAAAGCCACAGAAATCAAAACTGTATGGTACTGGTGCTAAGACAGACACATAGACTAATGGAATTGACCTGAGAACTCAGAAATCAACCCTGGCATTTATGTCCAACTGATTTTTGACAAGGGGGCAAAGACCACTCATTTGGGAAAGAATAGGCTCTTCAACAAACAGTGCCGAGAAAACTGGATATCCATTTGCAAAAAAAGAAAAAGAAAGTGGGCTCCTACCTCATGTCTTATACAAAAATAAACTCAAAATGGATCAAAGAACTAAATATCAGAGCTAGAACTATTGAACTCCTAGAAGAAAACATAAGAAAGCATCTTCAGGACCTTGTGCTTGGCAATGTTTTCTCAGACTTTACACCCAAAGCACAAGCAACAGAAGAAAAAGTAGATGAATGGGACCTCATCTTAATTTTTTAAACTTAATTTTTGTTCCTCAAAGGACTTTATCATGAAAGAAAAACAACAGCTTAGACAATGGGAAAAATATTTGGATATTACATATATGATAGAGGTTTAATATCCAGAATATATAAAGAAATCCTTCAACTTAACAACAAAAAGACAACCAAATTAAAAATGAGCAAAAGACTTGAATAGACATCTCTCTAAAGACCATATACAAATGGCCAGAAAGCACATGAAAAGATGCTCAACATCATTAACCATCAGAGAAATGCAAATCAAAGCCACAATGATATCCTCTCGACAATGGAGCACTTGGAAGGGTTAAAAAATACTGTGACTGAGCTATGCTCTAAAGAGGAATTTGTATTCTGGCTGCTGTTTACAAAATATAATCAAGCAAATGGGCTTCTGTGCACCAATCTATTGGATGGAGTTAAAGATGGAGACTGTAAAAAACTTATTTCGGAAATATTTGCAAAAATAGAGACCTGCCTGAATGAAGTCAGAGATGAAATTTTCATTAGGCTTCAACCCCAGCTTAGATGCACATTAGGTGATATGGAAAGTCCTGTGTTTGCATTTCCTCTGCCCTTAAAAATAGACCCTCACATTGAAAAGCTCTTCATGTATTCTTTTTCTTGAAACTTTGAATGTTCACTGTGTGGACACAAGTATAAAAACAGGTGAATGAGGAATCTGGTCACATTCACTAGTGTCATTCCCTTAGTGCTGTCAATTTTGGGCCATGTAACAATTGCAACAATAAGTCACAAATAAGAAAAAGGAGTATTGGAAAAAGTAGCTTCCGTATTCATGCTGCACTTTGTAGAAGGCTTATCACACAATGACTTACAGCAGTATTTGTTCCATTTTGAAGGCTCTCTTTATCAAATAACTTCCATAATTCAGTGCCAAACTAATAATCATTTTATAATATGGTATTTAGGACTGATGGACATTGGCTGAAATGTGATGACTTGAAAGCATGTTCTGAGAGGCATGAGAAATTTGCATTTCCTGTGTCAGAGATTCATAGTTATCTAAGAAAGAAAAACATCCCAAATGGCAGATAAAGCAGCTGCCTGCCTTCCCGTAAAAAGCCTAATGATCAACATGCTTTTGATGATGAGGCACAAGCATCTCCAGGACCATGTTCTGTGGGCTATCCCACTTCAGGGAAACATGCTCAGTAACTCGCCTCCCTCATATGTCAGTTGCTCCAAATACTTTTCTACAGATGGAGCTGTGGCTTGTGGAGATCATTTACTTTCAGTTCCAAAAAGTTTGGCTGACCATAATTTTATAACTTTGACACTTAAGAAATACAGGTTAACCCTGAATTTTCCTAATAGAAGATAAACCATGTGGGGAAAAATAAAGGAGTTGTCAAAACAAATACTTTGCAATCTCAAAAATCACTAATGGCTTATTTGGTGTCAGCCCCATGTGAGGAAGAGCTTATCTGAGACCCAATTGTGGATTTAAGCTTTCCATCTCAAGTTGTAATTACAAACACACAACTGAATGCAGAAGGCACTGTAACTGCTATGCCTGAGAACAATACTTGTACTATAGATCTTAGACAAGGAATTATGTTAGTAGAAAGTGAGGGTACAGTTGCTCCAGAAAATGACACTGGATTAAGACAATTCCTTTCACCCAAAACTGAGAAATTAACACCAGAATGGCATATTACCTCTCAGGTATCTAATCTGAAGAAAGCAACTGCAGCAGATTCACAAACCATAAAAGCTAAGTCATTATAGAGTCAGTTTCTGAAAGAAAATCAGAAGAACCCGTTTGTGGGAAGTTGGGTTAAAGATTTATTAAGCAAGGGTTCTTCGTTTATGCTACCTTGTGTCTCCACTCAGAAAAGAAACACTATAACTGATTTGCAGTCTTCAGTTAAAGGGGCAATTCTGGTGACTTTAAAACTAAAAGCATAAAGCCAAAAGCTAACCAGGTATCCAGGAAGTCACATAGGTATGCAAGTAAGCCTCCTCCAGTTAGTAATCCTCCACCAAGTAATCCATCATCAGACAGCACAGCTTCTCATCTGCATGCTAATATTAATGCAGAATGGGAAGTCTTGAAGAAGTGTGAAAGCACCTCATATGGAGCTCACCTCCATCACAATTCTCATGGAAATGAAAATGATGTTTCTTCAGCAAATCACAGAGAAGCAGTTGATGGTCAGATTCACAAGCTTTGTCTAAAACTTCATTCAGGCAAAAAAAAGAAACTGAGCTGTTCTTATGTCTTCCTGCAGAGTAGAACACTTAGAAGTGAAAATTTAGAAGATATGTTCCATTGAGGGTCTCCAAATGATTGTAATAGAAGACTTGTTAAATGAACTACGATATCAACCTGATGTTGCAAACAATAAATCTGGAAGCACCACAATTTCTAGTGTTTCCTCATTCAGCAATCAGACTCATGAAGAAATTTTAGCAGAATTATTGTCTCCTACAACTTTTGTTTCAACAGAGCTCCCAGAAAATGGAGAAGCTGATTTTAGGTATTTGGAAATGGGCGATATCCATGTCCCAGCACCAGTACCTAGTGAATCAATATTCCCCAAAACACACGTCTGATACAAGACCATAATTATTGCAGCCAAACCAAGAAAAATCAATGTGGTATTCAGGCAGACCCACTAACAAAAATTCCTTACTTAGAGTATTAAACTTGGAGAGTTCCATGAAGACTTATATTTTTGATGAATTTTTTCCACCTCAGCAAGTGACAAACTAGACTTACTACATTTTAATGAATGTCTGTTTGAGACTTGTTGAATGCTTGTTAATTCTTTTTAGTTTAATATTTATTATTGCTCTTGAAAACCTTAAGTTATGTTTTTAGATAGTGTTTATATACTGGTGTAGTCTGAATAACTATGAATAAAATATATGGGTTTTTTACCTTTGGTTCTACCCACTACATGTGTAATCATATGAATGAAGTCCTGATACATGCGACAATGTGGATGAATTTGAAAACCTCACATTGAATGAAATAAGTCAGACACAAAGGAACGAATATTGTATGGTCTCACAGTTATGAAATAATTAGAATAAGCCAACTCATAGAATCAGGATCTAGAATACAGGTTACCAGGGGATAGGGAATGGGACATTAAGGCTTGAAATGTGCACTGTTCCTATATGGAGTGATAGAAATGTCTGGTGGCAGATGGTGGTGATAGTGGAACAGGATTGTGGACATAATTAACAGCACTGACATATGTATCTCAATGTGATTAAAAAGAGAAGTGTTAGATTATATACATGGTAACAGATTAATTTTTTTTTTAATGCATGGAACTACACTACACAAACAGTGAACCCTAATTAACACCATGGACTCTGGTTAACAGTCCAATTATAAAAAATGATTTCATCAGCTGTAACAAATGTTCCACACCAATGCAATGTGTTAATAATAGGGTGGTATATGGCAATCCTGAATTCTATGCATGATCGTTCTGTAAACCCACAACTTCCCTAATTAAAAAAATAGTGTGGTATTGATGCAGGGAGAGACAAATCAACCAGTTAAACTGCAGAAGGTCCAGAAGCAAACCTACTCATAGGTGGAAGCTTGATTTATTAGTCGTGCTGCATGTTACAGCAGGTTCCCTTCTAGAAACAAGAGAAAGGTGTCCACACATGCTTGAAAAGACATGGTCTGGGATATTTTTAGCAGCATCATTTACAATAGCCAAAACTAGCAACAAAACAAATATCAAACAGCTAAATCCTGCAGTGTCATAAAATGGATTAGTATGTGTCAGTGAAAAGGAGTGAATTAATGCCACAAGCAACAACCGAATGACTCACACAAAGGTAATGCCCAGTGAAAGGAGCCAGACACGGAAGAGCAAACACTGTGGGTGGCTCTTAATGTTTCCTAAAGCCCAAAACCGACAGAACTAGTCACGGCATTCGATGTTAAAAGAGCGTTTCCGTGTCTGGTGGTGGGGCCTGGGGGTTCCTCTGAGGTGGGGGGGAGGTCCCATTCTGGTCTGAAGGGCTCCGTTTGTGGTGATTCGCCAACATGTGCACTGAGGGTACTTTTCTGTAAGTATTTGGTAATATTAATATCAACAAGACGCACTAAGCAGGACGAAAGGAGGCATTAGACAGTTATAAAAGGCATAATTAATGAAGAAGGTAAAACACCTGCAAATCGGTGTACACCACACCATAGAGAGCTAGACACACGCACCAAGACCTCCTCGGAATGGGAGTAGAACTAGGCAAAAATATTCCAGTGGGAGCCCTCAAAACACCTATTTCAGAATTGGACAAATTTAGTACAAAACACTAGTACAGGGAAAAATCAAATAATCATTAAACTTGCTTTTTGAACAGAAAATATATTTTTTGTTTGCCTGTGTTCATGTACCAATTACAAAAATCAATTATGCACTTCAGCACAAAGTAAATCTTGGCAAACTACAGAAAGTGAACATTTTATCAGTCCACACTCTTCGATGTTTATAAAATTAGAAATAGTTAAAATGTTACCCTCCCCATCTCCATTCCTTAGAAATTGAAATCACTTTCCTGTAACTATTGCCGGAAGCACCTTTATTAGTTTTCACATTGCACTGCAGTAATCAGTTTAGCGTGGACTTTGGTGGATTGACATGATGCTTGTGACCGTCTGTGGCTCAACGCCGTGCACGAGGTAGTCCCCGACCTGCACCCGAGGAGCCCAGGCTGCGCCAGGGCAAGGTGTCCTTATGAAAACAGCTCTAACAGGGAAAGACTTAGATTTCCTAGGCTATGGACAAAACTGACATCATTTCTGGCTATGAACCTCCCAATAAAATAAATATATTAAAAATATCAAGACATTCACATGCCTGGAGCACAAACCACAAGGCCCGGGCCCTGGACGCCTCCCACGGTCTTCCTGAGCTGAAGGCGCCACTGACTTTTTGCATGATTGGTCCCTGGAGTCACGAGTCGGAAAATCACTAAAAAGAGGCCGGATAAGCGCGAGTCGCTGGTTCTGTCCCCAGGCCGCAGCCCCGGGAGAGTACAGGGGGTGCGGCGGCCGAGCCCAGGGCAGCAGGGGCGGCGGCTGGTGGCCCGGGCGCCTCCTAGTGCTGACAGGGCGGGTCAGCCCTGGGATCCCGGCTTTCCTTGGGCAGTGTGAGCGGCACTTCCAAAGCCGCCCAGCACTAGTTGGGTTAGAGAAAGGGCTCAAATTTGGATAGGCTGGCCTTCGAGGTAGCCACTTTTTCCACATAAAACCATTTTTATTTTACCCTGACGATTTTAAGTGTGAGTCAGTCTCAGTGTGCTGTTTCAGTAGCTGCCGGGAAAGGGTGGGTGCTTGGGCAGCAGCGCGCTGCACCTGTCTGATCATGGCTTGCGCAGGGCTGTATGAGGCCATGAAGCAACTCTCAGTAAATGTTAAAGAATTGCTAAAACATATTCTGAGAATATTGCAATTAAGTCAGAAATCAATATCAAGAAGATAAATTTAAGATCCCCATAAGGTTATTTTATTTTTTAGATGAGATATTGGTGTTGTAATTACGTTAGAAAGAGAAGGCAAGGAGTGAGACCCTTAACTCCATAGGTGCAAAAGACTAGCCATGTTGCTTGCTGTTGGAGCTAAGCAATGGGTATATGGGGGTATATATTTTCCCAAATGTCTGAAATTTCCCCTAATTAAAAAATATTTTCCACATATTTTAAAAAGAAAACATTTTCATGTGAATTCTGGGTCAAAGAATGGAAATTAGAAAATACTTGGAGCTCAACTGTTAGTGAAGATATTAAATATCAGCACTTGGGGAAGCAGTAAAAGTAGTATTTAAAGCTAAATTTTTAATCATATTTTTATTTTAAAAAGAAGGCCTGAAAAGTAATGAGCAAAATGTTCCACTTGAAAAATTATAACATAATGAACTCAAACAAAGTAGATGAAATGCCAGAAAAAAGAGATAAAATAGAGAGGAACACAATTAAGGCTGGTTCTTTAAAAAGATTAATAAAGTAGATAAATCACTTGTGAGACTGCTGAAGGAAAAAGAGGCAAATACAAGCAATATTAAGGATGAAAAAATGACATAAGCACAAACATAACAAAGATCAGAAAGCTAAGACAATATTAAACTTTATGTAAATAAATGTGAAAGCTTAGAAGAAATCATAAATTCCTAGAAAAAAATTCCTACAATTGATTCATTAAGAAATATAAAACCTGACCAATTGTATTACCTTAAATAAATAGAATTATTAATTTAAATTGTTTCCTCAAATTAAAACACTAGGTGGCTTCAAAAGTGAGTTCTTCTAAACTTTCAGAGAAGAGGTCATTCCAATTGTGAAAGGAAATAAAACAAAATGGAGTAGCTTAGGCTAAGAGACTTAAAGTGGAGTCAGAGAGATGTGCACACAGAGAGGCCCTGACGCCACCTCCAAAACCACCATGGTAAGCAAAACCTAAGAACTTGCAGAAAAATCTTCCCTTTCTGGAAAAACAGAACTTATTTCTGAAAAATCCCCTAACTAACCCCTCCTCCTTCATCTTCCTCTTTTTCCCTTCAAATACTCTTGCCTAACTAACCCAGCTGCAGACACAATTTGGGTCACCACCTGAATCTATGTTCCCCAAATTGCCATTCTAAGACACCAAATAAACACTGTTACTGCTTCATGGACCATTTTGGTGTTTCTCTGTCAAAATTTCTCCTGTCAGAAGTAGGATCCGAAGCAACCACCACCTCAGCTCTGGAGCTGCCGCTGGAGTCCAGCATGGTACCTGCTGGAGCCCTGCATGCTCTGGCATCTCCCCAACACCCTTCCTGGTTCTGAACTTCCCTTCCAGGTTGAGGTCTCTGGCCTTTGTGTGGTGTCTTCAGTCTCAGAGCATTTTGAACTTTGTTCTTTTGCTCTAGGCTCATGGCAGCTGTCCTTTTAGTTGCCATTTCAGTTCACAACAATTTCTCCTGTCTGGTGAGCACTCAAAAATTCAGTTTCTTGGTTTTTCTCTTTCTTTCTGGCATGATAAAGAGGGAAGCCTTCCTAACATTTAAGGTGCCATTTGTCCTGACTGAGAGAACTACATGTCATTGTGGTGGACACGGGTCAGGCAGCTCAGTGCTGTTCGAGTCCCCACTGCGTTTGATGGGAAGCCTTGGCTTCCAAAGAACATACTCCCATGAAAAGATCAGGTGGGCACAATGGGCAAGGTCAGCAATAAGTCACCCACCATTCCTGGGACGCCCGGTCATGGGTCAAACAGCTAGAGCACAGGCTTTCCACCAGGTTAAAAAAAGCATCCATGTAAGGCACACGACGAAACAGCTCGTTAACCCAACCCTGGAATAAATCCTGTCAGGCTTGACAGGCTTTAAGCTTGCTCTCAGTCGGAAGCAATGGGTTACAAGTCTTAGAAAAAACTCTGATGGTGCACTGCCGAAAAGTATTCAGCTGCTTTTATGTATAAAAACTATGGTTGCCTCATGTAAATACTTATCTTGCTGGGCCTCGTATACTAAAAACAACCTTGAATTACGATGCTTGCAGTGTAACATACTTGCCTGCAGCAGCCTAAGCTAATACACTGGCATGCTCAGTTACAAAACAGAGATTCCAAAACTAGATGACCTGTGTGGGATACTTACTTCAGTTGGTACTTGGAAGCTTCCAAACAGTACAAGCACCAAAATTGCCTTTATCTGAGAAATGAATTCCAAGTTAACAAAACCAATAAGGACTTTAGCTGAATGCATTACTAAACTTGAAGAATCATCCAATATTTCTAATTCTGACACACCTTTAAATCTTTCCTGTCCTCTTCCCCCTTTATACCCTACTTTAACTGAACTTCCCCTTTCTCATGATCTCCTGTAGCCCCTCTAGACCTTCCATATCTC
>JAQZBX010024249.1:0-30295 GCA_029593785.1 Cabassous unicinctus
GCCTGAGCTTCCAGAAAGGCAGTGCTGGATGGGTACTGCCAAGGCACTGCAACCTTTGGAGGATGGCTGGCCATTTAGCCATCAGGGCTACTTCTTATCAGCAAGGTTGGATGTGGGTGTCAGCTCACAGCTGTGTCAGCACCCATCAACTATCCCAGGACCCTTCTTGCAAGTCCCTTTCCCTCCATTCCCTGCTCTGTACAATGAGATCCTATAAACCAGCAGTAACCCCATACAGGGAACAGAGTGAAGGTCAATGGTATACAGAAAGCCATGATGACTGTGGACCATCATCACATTAGGTTGCTCCTGGGTTGGGTTACCACACCTCCTAGTGTGTTTAGAGTGGTCCCAGAATAATTAACAGGGTAACCTGTTCATCTCTAAAGTGTTCCCATTTGGAAGCTAAATTAAACAGATATCCTAATTCTCTGGAACATTAGAAGACACAGTGCCTACCATTCCATGCCTTTTTAACCACAACACCTAAGATGGATCCAAGCACTGCTTAGAAGGGACATATTTTATTCATAATTATATTTTTCCATTGCTAGATATTCTACTTGGTTCTTTTTCTAAACTTGCTTATTCATTTTGCAAATTGACTCATTCTTTCCAGATGTTTTTTAGACCTTCTTCTATCTTTTTAATTATTTCAAATATACTTAGTTTATGAACTCCTTCCCATTGTTGTTCTTTTATATTAAATATGTAAAATGCTAATTCTTCTTTTTTATGAACTTGCTGCCTTATACTCTTGGTAGGATTTTCTCATTTTTGTAATTTTGCTTGTAATCTCATCTCTGGTAGGTCTTTGTCCCTGCCTCCCAGCTCCCATGGAAATCTGATGACATAGGGGATTTCCATTTGTTTATGTCAAGGGAATCACCATCTTAGACTACATTATTTTATTTTAAAACATTAATTTATAATTTTAACTTTCCTTCATAATGTGGTCCTGTGTTTCTGGAGGCCTAATCCAGATAAGGTGCATGGTTCATTTTCTAATGGAAATGAAAACATTGTTTTTCCACTGAAGGGATGATAATCTTCTTTTCCTTTCTAGGCTGTTGGACAGATTTTATTAGTTTCCCTTCCTCTGAATTAATAGAATTTTTGGGAGTTCTGGCTTTATACAAGAATATCACTTCCAAACTTCCACATCCAGTGGGCTTGAGGCCTTGACTCCCATTTGTTCTTAAAGGCAAGTCCAAGAAGCCCTTGGAACAATAAAGGCTATGGC
Organism: Cabassous unicinctus; assembly: GCA_029593785.1. Taxonomy (NCBI): domain Eukaryota; kingdom Metazoa; phylum Chordata; class Mammalia; order Cingulata; family Chlamyphoridae; genus Cabassous; species Cabassous unicinctus. The sequence goes on from JAQZBX010024249.1 coordinate 1,244, forward strand.
AACAATAGCTTTTGAACCTATCTTTCTGGCCTTCAGATACCTCTTCACTTTTAGTAATACCAATTTTCTTTTGTTTTCATTGTAATTGCAATTATTTGTTAAAAAGTAAATAGCAAAAGAGAAAGCAGAAAACAATTGAGAGAATCAATGAAATCAAAAGTTCATTCTCTGAAAAGTTAAATAAAATTGACAAATCTTTAGCTGACTAACTAATTAAAAAAGAGAGAAGATGCAAATAACTAAAACCCAAAATGAAAGGGGAGGTGCATCACAACTGATCTTACAGAAATTAAAGGAATTATAAGAGAATATTGGGTAGCAGATGTAGCTTGAGCAGTTGAGTGCCTTCCTCCCACATGGGAGGTCCTGGGTTTGGTTCCTGGTGACCCATAAAGAAAACAAATAATGAGCAAACAACAAGCAAAACAATGAGTGAAACAACAAGCAAACAAATGAACAAACAATGAGGAAAGCAACAAGGAAAAAATGAGCAAACAGATGAAGGAGCCAACCCAGGGGAGCCAATGTGGCTCAGTGGCTGAGTGCCAGCCTCCTGTATATGAGGTCCTGGATTCAATCCCCAGCCCTGGTATCTCAAAAAAAAAATACAATACTATGAACAATTGTACACCAAAAAATTAATACTCTAGAGGAAATGGACATATTCCTAGAAACATACAACTTACCCAAATTGATTCAAGTAGAAATAGAAGATCTTAACAGACTATAACAGGTAAGTGGATTAAATCAGTTTTATGGTTTGAAGCTGTATGTACCCCAGAAAAGTATGTTCTTAAATTTAATCAATTCCTATGGGTGTGAACCAATTGTAAGTAAGACCTTTCAATGAGTTTCCTTCAGTTAAGGTGTGGTCCACCTCAATCAGGATGGGCCTTGATCCCATTACTGGAGTCTTTCATAAGCAGAGAGAAATTCAGATTGAGAGTAAGCCCCAGAAGTAAGAGGCTAGATATTGACAGAACCTGGAGTTGCTGCCAGGTGCCTTGCCATATGACAAAGGAGCCCAGGATCACCTGCAGCCAGCCAGTGACACTGGTCTTTGGGGAAAAAAAGATCATCTTGTTGACACTTTAGTTTGGACTTTCTTTTAGCCTCAAAACTATGAGCAAATAAATTCCCATTGTTTAATCTGACCCATTTCATGGTATTTGCTTTAAGCAGCCTAAGAAAGTAAAACAGATTTTGGTAACAGGAGAGTGAGAAGTTGTTATTGCAAATACCAAAAATGTGGAAATGTCTTTGGAATTGCTTAATGGGTAGAGATTGGAAGATTTGTAAAGTGCTTAACAGAACAGGCCTAGATTGCTTTGAAAAGAATTTTGGTATAAAAATGAATGCTAAGTGTACTTCTGATGAGGCCTTAGATGGAAAAGATAAATGTGTTATTGGAAATTGGAGGACAGGTGGTCCTTGTTTTAAAGTGGTAGAGAACTTGGAGAAATTGAGTTCTGATGTCAGATGGAAGGCAGAACTTGAGAGTGATGAACTTGGATATTTAGCTGAGGGGATTTCCAAACTGAGTGTGGAAAGTACAGCCTGGTTTCTCTGTGCTGCTTATAGTAAAATGAAAGAGGAATGAGATAAGCTGAGAACTGAACAAAGAAATGTTTTTTTAAAAATTGAAGGTTTAGAAAATTCTGAGTTTCTGGAGAGTGAGTCCCCAGAGAATAGTGCTCTAAGTGAGGGTTTAAGTGAATACAGAACCAGTCATCATTTTCAATGCAAGACAGAATTGGAGGTATAGTTATCCAGGAGTGATCTGTGGAAAGTTCTTTTGTCTGATAGTTTGGACTCCTGTGAACTACATGCAAAACCAACATTTTCTTTCTTTCTTTCTTTCTTTTTTTCTTTTTTTTTTTTTGCATAAATTGTATGAACTGAACCATTGCCAGCCTGTACTAAAAGGGACAGAGAAGGGACAGGTTGAAAGAAAAATCACTTTGAGGGCAGGATCATGGAAGCTGAGCTCTGTACTGAAGACATCTTGGGCCATGCAGGCCCTCCCATGTGCATGGAAAGTTAGAGTCTGCCCCAGTTCTTGGACAGGGTAGACCTTCTACCCCATTGTGCAGAAAGAGTGCTCAGAGAGGGTGGAACCTGTGACTTGGACATTGTGGAGAATCTGGCTGTCATCCTGATGTTAGAAAAAGGTGGAGCCTTCACCCCAGTGTTTGTGGACAGCATCGCTGCTGCCCAAGAACTTGCAAGGGATGTGCTATCACTTCATCAGGACCAAAGGACAAAACCTCATTCCATAGATGACACTCTGACCTTGAAATCCAGTGGAGTATGTCCTCCCAGGTTTCAGAATTATTTGGGAACCATGACCCTTGTTTTCCTTTCAATTTCTCCTTATGGTAATGGGAATGTTTATCTTATACCAGTCCCTCTTTGAATATTGGAAGCCAATAATGATAACTTATTCTTTAGGTTTCACAGGTCCACACACAAAGGGGAATTGTGGCCCAGTACAGATCACAATCCTAACCAACTTTGATGCAACTTTGTACTAAGCATTGTTTCTGAAATGGCTTAAGGCTTTTGGGATATTGTGCTTGAATAAATGCATTTTGCATATAGAAAGAATGTCTTTTTACGGCCTAGAGTGTTGGGTGAAGTCATTTGAAGCTGAATGTACCCCAGAAAAACATGTTCTTTAATTTAGTCCACTCTTGTGCATATGAACCTCTTGTAAGTTGGACATTTTGATGAGGATCCTTCAGTTAAAGTGTGGCCCACCTCACTCAGGATGGGTCTTAATCTTATTACTGGAGTTCTTTTTATAAGTGGAAAGAAATTCAGACAAAGAGAAAGCCACAAGAAACAAGAGGGTCAATATTGGTGGCACATAGAAGAGAAGAAAAAGACTGGAAATCAATGCCCTGTGACTTGCCATGTGACAGAGGAGCCCAGGATCACCAGCAGCCAGTCCTGGAATGCTGGTCTTCATGAAGAAAGCATTGCCTTGATGATGCCCTGATTAGGATTTTCTTTTAGCCTCATAACCATGAACTAATAAGTTCCCATGGTTGAACCCAACCATTTTATGGTATTTGCTTGAACAGCCTAGGAAATGAAAACCATCAGTAAACCAGCATTTCTCAAACTTTTTCAAAAACCTGAAGAGAAGGTAAAGCTTCCTAACTCATTCTATGAGGCCAACATTAAACTAATACCAAAGCCAGATAAAGATAGTACAAAAAAGAAAACTGCAGACCAATATCCTTTATGAACATAGATGCAAAAATACTTAATAAGATACTACCATATTAAATCCAACATTGAATTAAAGAAATTATGTACCAAAAGTGAGATTTATTGCAGAAATGTAAGGGTGGTATAACACACCACTCTAACGAATGAAGAGAAAAAATCAAATGATCATCTCAATTGATGCAGAAAATGTTTTTGACAAAATCCAACATCTTTTCATTATAAAACAGTGAGTAAAATAGGAATAAAAGGTAACTTCATCAACATGATAAAACATTATGCTAAGTAAAAGAAGCCAGCACAAAGTACGACATATTGTATGATTCCATTTATATAAAATGTAAATATAAATCAATTTATAAAGATGAAATAAGATTAGTGGTTATGTTGGGCTGGAGAAGGAATGCTAACGGGTATGGAGTTTTTCTTTTTGGAGTAATGAAATTGTTCTAAAATTTTTGTGGTGATGAATGCACAACATTGTGATTATACAAAAAACCTTTGATTACAACCTTTGGATAGATCACATAATATGTAAATATATCTCAATAAAACTGCTTAATAAATGAATAAATAATTGTGCTAGAATAGCCAGAAATAGCAGCTATGTACAGTGAGGGAAACAGAGAGAGATTGAGAGGTGAAGAATTTTCTTGTTTGTTTTTTGTTTATTGTTATTATTATTATTGAAATAATGAAAAGGCTCTTATAATGATTGAAGTGATGAATGACCAGCTATGTGATTATACCAAATACCATCTATTGTACACTTTGGATGAATTGTACGCTTTATTTATATGTATCAATAAAATTGATTTGTTTAAAAAGGGGGGGGGCACACATGGAAAACCTACAGCTAACCTTATAGTCGATGGTGAAAGACTGAAAGACATTCCCCTGAGATCAGGAACAAGACAAAGTTGCCTGCTTTTGCCACTGTTCTTCAACATTGTACCAATAATGCAAAAAAAAGGGGGGAAAAAAGATGGCATTCAAATCAGAAAGGAGGAAATAAAGCTATTCACATATGACATGATGTTTTATACAGTTGATCCCAAAAATTTCACAAGAAAATTCCTAGAACTCATACCCAAATTCAGCAAAGTTGCAGGTTATAAAATGAGCATGCAAAAATAAGTTGCTTCTATCTACCACCAGAGTATTCTAAAATTGAATTAAAAAATAATTCCCATCACATTGGCTCATAAAATAATAAAATACCTAGGAATAAATTTAACTAAGGAGATGAAGGACTTGTACACTAAAAACTATATCACATTGTTGAAAGAAGTAAAAGAAGATATAAATAAATGGCAAAACTCCCATGTTAATGGATAGGAAGAACTAATATTATTAAGATATCAATATTACCCAAAGCTATCTACAGATTCAATACAATATCTACCAAAATGCCAGCAGCATTTTTGGCAGAAATGGAAAAACCAATCCTCAAATTCATATGGAATTGCAAGGCTAAGTGCCAAATCAATATTGCAAAAGAAGAACAAAGTTCAATATCTCACATGTACAAATTTCAAAACTTCCTAGAAAGCCACAGTAATCAAAGCAGTATGGATCTGGCATAATGATAGACACATAGACCAATGGAATAGAATTGAGACTTCAGAAATAAACCCATCCCACTATAGTCAACTGATCTTTACAATGGTGCCAATTACATAAATTGTGGGAAGGAATGGTCTTTTCAGCAAATGGTGTTGGAAAAACTGGATAGTCACATGCAAAAAATTGAAGGTAGACCCCTACCTTATACCCTATATAAAAATTAACTCTAAATGGGTCAAGGACCTAAACATAAGAGCTAAAGCCATAGAAATTCTAGAAGAAAGCATAGATGGAACCTTCAAAACCTTGTGTTTGGTAGTGGTTTCTTAACTATGGCACTGAAAGTATTGTCTCAAGCAATCTGAGAATGCAAGTCTTGAAAGTTTAAAGAGATAGCCTAGTCCTTGTCTGGCAGATACTCAAAGTATCCACTGCTCAGGACTGGTCTGTTTATCATTGTCAGGCTGTGAACCATTTGTTTCCTGTCTGCTATGAGATAAGGAATTTGTACTAGAATGTATATCAACTACATCCCTAGGCATAATGCTTAGTTCAGCTGAAATAATATATCTTTTGTAACCAGAATTTCTTGGTGAATTTTCATGTGTCTACATACATTCTGGCACAAACTTCTTAACTTCACACTTTGCATAGAATGTGCCACTGCTTTTGTATTATCAGTGGGGAAACTGAGGCACATATGGAGTAAAGTGACCTGTGTAAGGTCACATTGCAATTTACCACGTGTAAACCTATGACTTCCTGATCCCTTCCACATGTGCTTTCTACTGCAACATGCTCTCCTTTAGAACTACTTTTGTAGATTCATATTTGTTTTTGGTCATTTGATTCTTAGCTTTGCTAAAAAAAGAAAAATAAGTTCATTCCTACTACTTAGTAGTCTTCAGGTTTATCTTATCCAGACTTTTTTTTCTTGCTTGGTGGAAAAGAATCAGCATATGTTATGGTATTATTACTTAAATGTTTATAGTCTGCCATTTTCTGCTCGCCGAATCCCAAGCAGCTCCTAGTCAGACGGTCTAACTCAGGTATTGTCTGCTCCATCTGGTTCCCACCTTTCTGCAGGCAGGCCCCTATAAGGTGCATCAGCTGAAGGCCCATATGTCTCAGGTGTAGCCCCAGGTAGAGAATATTGCAGCATGCCAGTCAGCAGGCCTGGAGGCATGAAGCGCTGCTGGGTGGTGCACATCTGAGTGCAGTGGACACCGCTGTGCCAAAATCAGAGAGCAGAAGGCATTCTTGGCCTCCAGGATGATCTGGACTTCCAGGACCAGTTGGGGACCAAGAAGCAATATTAAATTTAAATGCTAAATCAGGGGAAAGGCAACATCCAAAGAACAGAAAGAAAATTTACTCTTCTTTTTACTTGTTCTCTGCATTTCTAAGTAAAAGAGGCAAAGGATTTCAAATTGGTATGGTGAATGAAAATAAAGGGAAACTGATGTTTCTAAAAATCTCAAAGTAGGATAATTTTTAGTTTAGTATTTTCTTCAAATTTTTCATTTTTGCTTTAGTAGGTTTTTATCCCTCTGTTTAATTTTTAAAGATCTAAGAAAGGGAGAGTATTCTTAAAGGAAATCTACTTTGGCATTTCAGATTTCTTGTTCCTTACTTTATTTGGACTTCATCAATAAAGTCAACATATAATAAGTTATGCCCTTTAATTTTTGAAAAAATAAGGATTCTTTTGAGAATTGAAAAATTCCTGATCAATGGCAATGAAGAATACAAAGAGAACTTTACAGTGATTTTCAAGTCTGACATCTTTCCTCCCTACTCTTTCCTCTGGAGCATCTCGAAACGGCACACTGCTCATCTTTGACAAAGACCTTTGGACCTTTAGTCAATATAATTTATTATTGGGGATACTAAGAAGCCCTCTCAACCATATTTTACCATTCTGCATAAATCTCTGTATCATTTAAAGTATTTTTAAAAAGTTATCCATAATGTTCCACAACAATGTAAGGTTTTGGTGGAGGAGTGATGTACTGGAATTCTGCACATTATGCATGATTGTGTTGTAAGCTCACAACTTTTCTAATACAAAAATAAAAAAGTAAAAAAAAACATTTGTGATGAAACTGAGAGCCACTGAGTGTCCACTTTGGATGAATTGAATAAGGTAGGAGACCATTTAACACAATGAACCCCAAGGTGAATAATGGAGTTTGGTTCAGAGTACAAATATGAGAATGTTTTCTCATGAACTGTAACAAATATACAATACCAATACACAGTGTTAATAATAGGTTGACTTGTGGGAGAAACACACCAAATATAAGCTCTGGACTATACAGAGCTGTAATATCATGATGATATTCTTTCATCATTTGTAACTAATGTGTCACAACAATGTCAGATGTTAGTGATAGGCTGATGTATGGGAATCCTGTATGGAATGCATAAGTGTTTGTCTAACTCACAACTTCTCAAATTTAAAAAAAAAGGTATTACAGAGATTTTTAAGAAAATATACTAAAAAAGGGAAGAGTTTCATAGGTTGGACTTGCATGTTTGGGGCTTGCCAAAGTTTAGGGAAATAAATGTTCAAGAAAATGTTTAACAGAGCATTTAATATAGAAATGCTTAAATGAGAAATTCATGTTTAACATTTGTTTTGAATTCCAAAAGGTGTAATGGGAAGTTTTGATTTGCTTTTACTTCTTATACTCTTCTGTGGGTAGAAAAAAATTTGCACTAAACTACCCAAACATTTAGCAGTGACATAATTGAAGGGTTGAGTTTAAGAAGCAGGGAGCAGAGATGGAATGATACCAGTAATTTGTCTGATGGGAAAGGAAAGTGTGATCTAAGTTTATAAATGATGTTGATTTATGAAATGATATAGAAGTTTATAGTCATAAAAATGTAAAATTTAATAGGGACAGTGATATTAATATATGAAAGCAATCATTTTTACAATTGTCTTCAATTTATAGATGGAGAATCTGAAACTCAGAGAGGATATATGATTTGTCAAAGATCAATAACTAGTTAGTAGGAAAGCGAAGGTTTGAAGCTAATTCTGTCTATGAAAGCTTAGCTCTCAAAAACCACACATACTGTCTCCTTCTTAAAAATCCTGAGGGGCCCTCCTTGAGTAGAGCAGAGCTAACTTGCAAATTCTGTGGAGAAAGAAGGGAACTCAGAGCTCAACAGAATACTCAAATGAGTTTTGGAAACCTGGTCACTGGATGGTTACAAGCCAGCCAAAAGAAACATAATCTTTATGGAAAAGTAAAGAAGAACTTAAAAACAACAATAACACATATATAAACCTGGCTTTTGGAACTAATTTTTAAGATTCAAGATCCAACAGTTAAACACAATTTTAAAACATTTGACGTGGATGTGGCTTTTTCAGGGTACTCTGCCTATAATTGCATACTGATGAGTTTCCCAGGCATCAGTCCTGGGAATGGTGCTTCATCAACTGTGGTGGCAAGGAGGCTTTTTTTTTTTAACTTTATTTTGTACATTTAATAATTGAAAATATAAAAAATTAAAAACTAAAAAGTAAATACAGATGAATAAATATATATATTTCTCAATTAAATGTAATGAATACATATAAATTTTTTTTTAATCAAACAATATGTTACACAATATATGTGGTTCATAGTAATGCATTCATACAGTATTTGTCCTTTTGCATCTGGCTTGCTTCACTCAACATAATGTCCTCCAGGTTCATCCATGTTGTCATATGCTTTATGACTTAATTTCTTCTTACAGCTGCATAATATTCCATCGTGTAAATAGACCACAGTTTGTCTATCCATTCATCTGTTGATGGACACCTGAGTTGTTTCTAACTTTTGGCAATGGTGAATAATGTTGCTATGAACATCAGCATGCAGATACCTGTTCATGTCACTGCTCTCAGTTCTTCTGGGCATAAACCCAGTAGTGGTATTGCAGGGTCACGTGGCAAGTCTATATTCAACTTCTTTAGGAACTGTCAAACAGTCCTCCACAGTGGCTGTACCATTCAGCATTCCCACCAGCAGTGAATAAGGTTGCTATCTCTCCACATCCTCTACAACACTTGCAATTCTCAGTCTTTTTAATAGTGGCCATTCTGATATGTGTGAAATGATATCTCATTGTGGTTTTGATTTGCATTTCCCTAATCATGAGTGATGTTGAGCATTTCTTCATGTGTTTTTTTTTTCCATTTGTATTTCTTCTTTGGAGAAATGTCTATTCAAGTTTTTCACCCATTTTTAAATTGGGTCATTTGTCTTTTTATTGTTTAGTTGAAACATCTCTTTATATATCCTGGATATTAAGCCCTTATCAGATATGTGATTTCCAAATATTATTCCCCATGGAGTTGGCTGCCTTTTCACCCTTCTGACAAAGTCCTGTGAGGTGCAAAAGTGTTTAATTTTGAGGATGTCCCACTTATCTATTTTTTCTTTTGTTGCACATGCTTTGGGTGTAAGATCCAAGAAACCACCACCTACTACAAGGTCTTGAAGATGTTTCCCTACATTTTCTTCTAGTAGTTTTATGGTCCTGGCTTTTATATTTAGATCTTTGATCCATTTTGAGCTGATTCTTGTAAAGGGGGTGAGATAGGGGTCTTCTTTCATTCTTTTGATTATTGATATCCAGCTCCATGGAGGCTTTTGATGTACAAAGGTGCATGCAGCCTGCTTCCTGAAAAGGGTCTGTTGACTGGATCAGAGTGAATTTTCTATGCTGAGTGATAAAACTTTGAGATTCAATCCACTGTGAACAGCCCACTGTGTACATGGTTTCTATAACTTTGAAGCACTTACTAGGGTCACCTCTCCAAAATGTTCAGCTTCCCTAAGAAGATAATCCACCTGTGTCCTTACCTGGAATTGCCCTGAGCCCAGTCAGTGTGATGTATGCAGGGAGACTTGTTTTCTTCTCTGCAGGATTATTTGGCTAATGAAGGAGCTGCTGATAGTGGTTGAGCAACTACTTGGAGATGTCTGTAAAAACTGAGGACAATCCAAATAAGGGGTTAAAAGCACAGTGATAGAGCAAGGATTAATATACACTCAGGGTATTTGAATTTATTTCCAGAAGGAGTGTGTTAAACAAAAGTTCTATAGCTTTACTGAGATTAAATAGAAATTAAGGTAATTAAAAGGAAAGAAAAGAAAGTAAGTTTACATATAACAGCACATTTTCAGATCCTGAGCAAGGAGTCTTATGGTGTAAATGACTGCTGAGGACATCTGAGGAATAACCTTCCGGGAACTATTTCAAAATGGACTAGATAATTCATTCTGAAGTCAACACACTGACCTGGTCAGGTGTTATGAAATTTTTCATTACTTTCTAAATAGATAATAGTGTTCAGAACAAGGTTGTAGCAGATCTTACAGAGTGGAGGCAGGGGTTACCCCTTAAGCTAGATCACCTCTAACTCTAAACACATTTAAATAGGAAACTTCCTTTCCTTGCTCTGGGTTATTTGTCTGTAATATTGGTATTGATAAAAACCCTAGGGGCATTCATAATATTCAAGATGCTTTATGCTATTTGTTTTCTTATATCCAACAGTAAAAGATATCTAGGTTTCAAATCCTTCAATCAACCAATTATTTGTGAGCTTTAATTGTGCACCTATTATGGGCAATACAGAGTTGTAGGAAGCTTGTTCTGTCTTGCCTTTTACACTCTTCACCATGTAGAAGAGACATATTTTTTTTAAATTGAAGTTTATCATTCATATACAAATATCCATAAACAATAAGTTGGGGGAAAATACACCAAAGTTAACATGTTGGTTATAGTTAGTAGTAATGTTTCACAACAATGCAAGGTGTTGGTGGTGGGGTGATGTATGGGAGCCTGTATAATGATATGCATATTTGTTTTTGTTTCTTTGTTTGTTTGTTTTTAGTTTATTTTTGTAAGTTTGAAGAGACAATAAGCCCCAAAATAATTGGGGTCTCTTTCATCATGAATCCATAGCTACATTTCGCCCCCATCATTTCTATCCTCTTCTCATGCTTTCCCAATATCATCACCTTCAACATGGGCCTTTCTCACCTGGAACCAAACATGATATTCTCAATATTTATAGTGCAGTACACAGTGCAAATAAAATATTCCTTGCAATACCCAAAAATATCATCTGCTTTCCAAGAAGCATATGGTTCTGAATGCCATCTGAAAATGCATATACTTTAGCACCTCTATTGCCTGTTATTTACACTGCTAATATTTTTAATCTGTGTATTGAGGGGTATTATTATGTAAGAAGTTGTTTCAGGACACCATTTTCTCAGAGGATTATCCTTGAGATTCAGTTGCTTTACAATTTCTCACGTGTCACTGAATCCCACAATAGCTAAGGCTTGATTAGCTTTGATATACTGCTAAGGGCAAAGAAACTGGTTGTTTGGAGTGCTGCATGCTGCTGTTCAGCCTCTCCTCCAAACAAAGGACTTAGCTGAGAGTAATGTTTTCAAAGACTGGCAGACAGCTCCTGCAGAAAGGATACTACTTTGGACTGGAGTGAGAAGAAGGAGTTCTTTGTAGCCTAGGATTTGGAATTGTTAACACTGGAATTCCTGCTAATGTTAGCCTCTGTGTGTTACCTTTGTGAATTCTCAGCAAGCATTAAGAATTGCATTTCTTCTAACAGATGTTTCAGATCAGAAGCTGTAGTTGCTGGGTGAGAGAAGAAGGCTCTGAGCTGGGAACAGAAAACAAATGGGAAATGCATGATGACCATGGATGCAAATTAAGTCCTGTAAAAGGGGAAAAATAGGTATTCAGTGTTCCTGAATTTCACCAAAAGGACTTGGAAGGCAGGAATTTCCCCATTAAATTGAAGGTTCATGGTTATATTCATGAATAGAAGTACCACATTATAAATGACTATTTACTTGTGCTGATCCTGTGACTAGCTAATCCTCTTCCATGTCCTGCTCAGGCCTTTCCTTACTTATTCTACAAAGTCCAACTTTAATGTGTAACCTAATCTAGCATTCAGGTCAGAAAAATCTAAACAGAACACTCTTCCACTCATCCATAAGGCAATATTTGTTTCTTTGGGAAGGCACTTTATTCTTTCAAAGAACATTTATTTCCCACAACCTGGGTTGGGGGCCACCCTTCTTTTTATCTTGGAATCCATTCCAGATTGTGGACAAATGTATGCAGAAAGTAGGTGCTCAGAAAGTGTTTGCCAAATTGAATTTATCTTAGACATGTGGAATTCTAGTGATAGAAATCTCTTATAGATATTGTGCTTCAACTTTCCCACTTAGGGGAAGACACTGGGACTGAAAGGCACCAGATAAGGATGGGAAGAGTCTGTGTGAAATATATTTCAAGGTAGGAAAATAAAGAAATGGAAACAGCAGTTTATCAAAGAAATATCCCAATAATGAAAGCAAACCCAAAACCCTTCACATCAAGAGCCACAGATGGAAAAAGAGAAGCAAAAGAAGGTTGTTTTTATGTGTCAAATATTATTTTCATAGCAGAGGCAAAATTAACAATCCAGCATAAAGAATTTGAGAACAGAAAACTAAAAATGAACCTTGAAATGAGACACAGATATTTCCTTATATTTTTATAAATATTGCTCACCATGTTTTAAGATTTCCTCCAGGGGAAAAATAGATGCTTGAGTAATATCTATTACTTGTTTCACTTACTAGATTGTGAGCTCCATGAGATCAGGGGTTCTGTTATTACCTTCACATAGCTGCTCCCATACCCTGCTCTGCCCGCCCCCACACACACTCTTGCCTAACATAGCACCTCATGCAATGGAGGTGTTCAGTAAATTGTGAAATGAAGGGAATTATTAGATATTTACTCTGGGATAACACATTTCTTGGCACTAGTGTTATAAAATTAAGTACAATAACATTTCTTTTTTCGAAGAGTTTATAATCTAGTAAACCAATATAAATTTCATGTGAGTAAATTTCATTGAAATATGAGGGATAAATAGCATGAGAGTCACCAAGGGAGAGCAGGTTAAATCTACTCACAAAGGTCAGATAATGCTGTACAAATGAAATATTCAAACCATATTTTGAAGTAGGACTTTTCCAGCTAGATTGGGGTGGGGGATACCATCCAATGCAGAAGAAGCAGCATAAGTGACAAGGCATATATGTGATGAATCCAAGGAACTGCAAGTAGTTGCTGTAACTAATATACAAATTGTGTTTGTGTGTGTGACACAAGGTGGCCCATAGCATTGGTTTGGAGACATTTCTAATCATTCTAGGTACATAAGAGCATTGTTGGGGACTGATCTGACAGGGATCCACATGAGTTCCCCGGGTTCTTTTGCCCAGCACAGAGAATTGGAATCTACACTGAGTTTTGATTGTGCAATGGTAAGAGTTTATTAAGCCAGAGGAGGTTAGGAGACAGACAGAATTCAAATCTGCCTCCTTGAATAAAGAAGGCTGGGGTTTTTATTATTTTCAGACAAAGAGAGGTTGAGATAGGGATGTTGGGAAGCCAAAGGATATTGGTTGATTTGTTTAATTGGAAGTGTGTAAGCACAGGCCTTAGAGGCTGGCTGGGATAAGCACCAGGTTACAGGTTACAAACCGGGTCATACATTGCTCAATTAACACCCTTTAGGAGTTAACAAAGTTCAGTTAGGTAATATATAAAGCTGTAAATAGTTCAATTCACATAAAATAATGCTAAACTAAACAAAGTTTGGTTGGAGGTAATACACAAAGTTGAAAAATACCTAATTAGCATAACTAAGCTAAACAAGGCAGGCCATCAGGGACAGTTAAGGAGTGGCAAAATCCACAGGTGGTAAGATGGAGGGGGGAGTTCCTTATGAGTTAAAGATTGTAGAGTTGTAAAAATAAAATGTAGCATTTAGAATCAAAGGAATAAGTTTCAAATATTTGTTTCTAGCTATTTTTCAAAGTTAATAATTCAATGACCCTGATTATTTGTTCCTATTCTGTTTGTAAATTCTAGGTTCCGATGAAGAGAAAAGAGTGTAAGACAGGAACTTGATAGGTGCAGATAAGGGAAAGGAAAACAGAAATTTACTTTGTAACTAAAGTCAGTCTCTTGGTAATAGGTAACAAATGTACAGCTACATTGCTATGACTGATGAGAGTGAGCTTACATAGTTAAAACTAAAATATCATTCTCTAGCTAAATTTAAAAATTAAGCCTATAGTGTAACATATATCATATGATTGCTTTTGATCTCTTTTAAAATCTTGACCTTCACAAAATGCATATTCAGGTCCCAACCCCTGTTCCTGTGGGTGTGAACGCATTTGTAAATAGGAACTGTGAAGATGTTATTCATTGAGGTGTGCCCAAACTGAATGAAGGTGGGCCTATACCCAATTTGGTTGAAGTTCATATAAGCCAAGGAAATTGGATTCAGAAGGAAAAGCCAGGGGGAACAACCAGAACCTGGAAGTCAGTGGAACCCAGAAGAGAAAGGAGAAACCACTGTGATGTGTACTGCTGAGTGACAGAAAAAAAACAACGAACCCCAAAGATTGCTGGCCAGCCAGAAGATACCAGCTATAGGAGGAAGCAGCCATTCTAGTCTCTGAAACCATGAGCCAATAAATTGCTGTGGTTAAGCCAACCCATGGTATTATATTTGTTATAGCAGCTGGGAAATTTTTGTTACTGGAATGTGAGGTGCTGCTAGGACAAATTCCAAAGAATGTGAAAGACTTTGGAATTGTGTAGTGGCTAGAAGAATTTTGAGGTGCTTGATAGAAAAAGCCTAGATTGCTTTGAAAAGAATATTGATAGAAACATGGACATTAAATGTACTTCTGGCAAGGTCTTAGAAGGAAATCATGAAGGTATCATGGAAAATTGGAAGAAAGGCAACCCTTGTTATAAATGGCAGAGAACTTGGCAAAATTGAGATCTGATGTTGGATGAAAGAAAGAACTTGAAAGCAATGAACTTGGATATTTAGCTAAGAAGATTTCCAAGCTAAGTTTGTAAGGTGCAGCTCATTTATCCTTGCAGCATATAGTGAAATGAGAGGGGGGAAAGATAAACTGAGGATTGAAACCAGCAATTAATAATTTGGAAAATTCTCAGTCTATTCAGATAGCATGCTCTGGGAATAGAGCCAGGAGTGGATCACTCATAGACCTCCCTGAGCTGCTGGGAAGCAAATTTCAGAGAAAAATATTTCATGTGAGAGTTTAACTGAACAATGCTTTCCTAAAGAAGCTATAGCTGAACATGAACTCAGTCTGCCATTTCAGAGGATTGGCAATGCAGTTATCCTAGAAGGATCTGTAGAAAGTTATATTGTGTGATGGTTTGGGGCCATTTGAATTACATGCAAAGGTGACAAAGATTTTGCAAAAATTGTATGAGTAGAACCAATGCCTGGACTGAAAAAGACAGAGAAGTGACAACGTGAAGGAAGAAAGACTTCAAGGGTGGAAACATGGAAGCAAAGATCTGGACAGAAAAGACCTCCTTGGGCCAAGAGAGCTGGTCCACCCTTGTATTATATTTGATAATATAATGAATCAAAACCCCCCTTTAAGGTAGAAATCCCCCAAAGCCTGCATATCCCAGACCCTGATCTGGATTACACCCTTGCTCTATGCCAACCCAACACCCAATGCATCCCTCTGTTCTAGACCCTCCCTTGCTGTATCCTACTGGTTAATTGATTGGCTTGTATCCTACATTATCCTAAACTCCTTGAGATCAGGGACCGTGTAGGCATCATTCATTTCTGTGGCCCCAGAACACAGAACCATGCCTGGCAAATAGGGGATGCTCAATCAATGCTTGCTGGATGAATCTGCAGCAAGAGATGAAAGGCCCCAAAGAATCTGTCAAATCATTTGCATAATTCCTTTTACCTCATTTTAAATACCTGGCATTTGACCCAAACTTCCCATATATGGCTTATCTATAATTGGGAGAAAAATCAGAAAATTGTGCTCAAATGACTGAAATTCCCCAGAAGAGAACAGATAATGATTTTTAAAACTTTAAAAAGAAATTAATGGAAAAGAAGACAATGGAAAGAAAAATCAATGCTTTCTCTGTCAGCATAAATCTGGGTGAAGTCATCAGAGGAACTCCAAAAGTTTTCATCTTGTTTTTCTTCCACTTTTGACCCAGTTTCTTTCTGCAATCAATCCACAAACTGAGGCCAAGTGCTCTGTGACACTCAGTGACATTCACTCCAACTGTAAAAGAGAATGTGACAATGAAGCCTATTTTTAAGTAGCAGTATAACTAAATTCATGTTAAGAAAAAAAAAAAAGGTGGTGATGAGATGGAATGAAAGAAACAGAGAGGTTTTTAAGAGAGCCAGTGCTGTGAAGAGCCCCAAGAAAATAAGAGGAGACTCTTTCTCCATTTGGCAACCTGATAAGGAAAAGAATGAAAGCAAATTTAAGTCTAAGAGTTGTTCACAGAGTCCACCCCTCTGCCTTGATATTTGTCCACAGCCTAACTTTTTGACATTCTGGCAATGCTGTGAGGCCACAGGGACACACAGGAAACTCAGAGAGCCTCAGCCTCAAAGCCACTTTCAGACTTGGATAGTCACTGCTCAATAACCAGTATGTATGTGTGTGCATGAGCATGTGTGTGTTGGAAGGACAGGGGAGTTAGAAAAGGCAAAGGTGAGGGAGTTACTGGAATATGTCTGTGCAAAATCCTTTCCATTGGCAGTTTTTATGAACTGAGTTCTGAGCAGAGATTAAGCCTTACATTGAACCTTAAAACCTTAAATTTTCTCTTAGTCTCGAGAAATCCCAAAGGATCTGGGAAACAATAAACAATAACAGTTATAATTTGAATTTATTTTTAATTCATTTGAGGGATGTAACAGAAAAAAAAAAATGTGTAAACCTGTCATAGACTTCACATCCCATTAGATAGTTTTAAAAATTGTCAAAAATTCTCACAATAAGGAAACTGTAGAGCAGCAAGCACAGTTGTAAAATTTGGGTCACTAAACAATCTTCTTGCTGTTACCCACTTCCTCAGGGAGACAGATTTTCTCTTCATGTGGACTAGAATGAGCCATAGGAAACTTACTAGGAGAGCGTAAATTACAAGAAGATGAAAAATACAAAAGGAATTGCAGCATAGTGGAGAGATCCCTGCTTCTTGACTTCAGGATGTCTTCACATAGAGTTCCAGCTTGTGGAAGTGCCCCCCCACCCCCACCCCCACACCTCAGCCTGGGTTTGCAGGTTTATCAGGGGTGAGATCAAAGTGGGACACAGCTTGCAGGCATTCCGTGGGGCCACCCAGAGCGCCCTCTGCTCCCTGCCTCTGGCTATTGATGTTTGTGGGTGGGAGGAGATATGGCAAGAGCTTGACATGATACTCTTAGGGAGGCCAAGCATACAGGCACCTTGGAAACCTTGGCAGGAGATACAGATGAAACGCTTCTCTCTTCTGTGTCACTCTAAGTATCCCTTGCATTCTCCCAAGTTGGGAGGGATCCCTGGCTCCTGGTATCTGTGGAATTAGTCACCTCATATTGTGTTTCAGACTAAGGGAATGCTATCAACCATCTAATGCACACATCTATCTGACTCTCTTTCTTCCAGTAAACAGATAACAGGGTTTTCTTAGTACTTAATAGGTAAGTAGCAAAAGAGATTAGTGGTAAAACAGTCACGCTTTGATAACGTAGCTTGCTGTCCTGACAACAACAGTGTGATAGTGTCAATCAGGCAAGACAGCGAGTGTTCCAGCAGGCTTTCCAGCCTCACCGTGCCTGTTTTTTAAGGCAGGCCCTCCAGCCTCCACATACATCTGTAGGCCCTGGGCATCCTCTCACAGATGAAGTTAGAAAAGGCATCCTCTCACAGATGAAGTTAGAAAAGGCACAATTTATCTCACAGGTGATACTGAAGGTGGTCCTTGGGCTAAACACTTGTTTCCAAATTTATTCCATCACATTTTTGGAATTCCAATAACCTTAAATTTTTGTACATTTCTCAGGAAGGGTAAAAACTTCTCTTTCTTTCCCGCTCTCTCTCTGCAGTGATATTATTCTTGCTAACTGGTAGTTTTTCCAGCTGAACTTACCTGTTTTGTCAGCACTCAATTAATGAATGTATTCTATTTAAAATTACTAAATGGCAGAACACCTTGATGATCATAGAATAAGACATTTCTTTTACGATAGCTATCTGTGGATAGTTTTTAATATGATTCTCTTTTTTTTTGGGGGGGTGCTGATAATAATTGTAATGTAGGTGATTCAGAGCCATGTTCCAACAGGATTCTACTTTATTTCCAAACATTATCCATCCTGCTTGAAATTTCAGGGCAATTGCCAGATATTGTATACTTTGAAGGAAACAAGGGGCAGGACAGATTAATAGATTGTCAGCCACTGTGTGCATTAGGAGGGGTTGGGGTCTGAGAGCCCAAAACTGGAAGACTATAATTTATCAAAGACTTTCCAGAGTAGAAATACTAAATCCTACTTAATGCATCCATGAAATGAGTTATCTCATGGGACCTGCTGTAATTTAATCCTAATCTGTGAGCTAGCCGTACTACTCCCCTTTCACAGAAGAGGAGATCAAGGTTAGAGAGGACACAGGACCTACCTAAAGTCACACAGTTAAGGTGGCAGGTCTGATTATGGACTTGTTATAATACATTGATTCTTAAAGGGGGAAAAGGATGGGTAAATTTGAATCACAATGTGTTTTGTTTTTTTTTTTAAGATTTATTTATTTATTTATTCCCTCACATTGTTTTTGCACTCACTGCTCTCTGTGTTTTCTGTACTGCTTGTCTTCTCTTTAGGCAGCATGAGGAACTGATCCTGGACCTTCTGGAGTGGGAGAGAGGCACTCAATCTCTTGCACCACCTCAACTCCCTGGTCTTCTGCATCTCTTACTGTCTCTCATCTGTGTCTCTTTTTGCTGCATCATCTGGCTGTGTCAGCTCTTCGTGCAGGCCAGCACTCCTGTGCAGGTCAGAACTCTTGCACTGGCCAGCACTCTGCATGGGCCAACTCTCCACACAGGCCAGCTTGCCTTTCACCAGGAGGCCTTGGGAATCAAACCCTGGACCTCCCATATGGTAGATGGGAGCCCAATCACTTGAGCTACATCCGTTTTCCCAAAATGTTTTTAAAACCTCCTATAGTCAGACAATTTTACAAAAGTTAGGAAGTCAACCTGAGATAAAATAAATATGATATGCTTATTTAGAAGCCTATTAACCATTCTACTATTTAATTAAAAAGCAAATATTTTAAATATAGTCTATGGTAGGAATGCAGCCATATATTCATTTTTCCTTGAAATAGTGTCTGATGATTTTTTCTCTTTGAATGGCAGTTATAAATGTAAAAGGGGAAGTGTTTTGAGTTTCTGTACAATTTGTGTTCGTGAATGTGTGTGTGCACAGGTGTGTGTTTTAGAGCAATACACATTTATGGCTATTTGATACTTATATATTTAGAAACTGCTAACAGATTATCTCTGAGGAGCACTAATAAATGAGGGTCAGGGGCAACTCCTTATGTCATATGAATTCTTTTACTATGTATAGTTTATATTCTGGAAGACAAAACTTAGGTGTACAATTCATCTTCATCCTATATCTATGGAAACAGAATGAGTCCCTATATCCATGCTCTAACGGCCCATGGACAAATATTTTGTTTTTTGATTTTCGTTCTTGTAGTTCTTCCAGAAACTAGAGTGTCAAAGAAGGAGTGAGTTTTCCACTCTAATTAGGAACTGCTCATTGCAGGGGACCTGGAACTTAGAGGAGATTGTGCTTTCCATATGCAGACAGTTTGCAGATGCAGATTTTGCAGTGGCTGGCCCTCAGCAAAGCAGAGAAATGCACTTAAAAGCATCATTGATGCAGTTTAATAAAACAAAACCAGCACTCTTTTTTTTTTTTGTATTTCACAGCACAATATGAACAACGCACAATATTTATTCAAATTCCTCAACTCATAAAATTGTTACTAAACTCTTAGATGTGGTACTTCATATGCTTAAAATGTTGCCTGTCCTCCTTTAATCCAGTTCCTTTGAAATGTGTTCTCCAAGTGCTTTCATTTTCTTTTCAGCTCCCCTTTGAGCAGGAGAGGGGACCTGGAGCTGGGGTTCAGGCTCGGTTCTCCCATTAACAGGGTGGCTTGATATCCCTCTCTCTGGATTTCAATTTTCTCACCTGCCATGTGAGGGTCTTGGACAGAGCATTCACTAAGAGTCCTCCTAGCTTACATTTTGATATTTATATTCCAGTTCACAGGGGAAACACAGAGGTTCAGGCCCCCACTATGCCATCTCACAGATCAAGGAGAATTTTACATTTTTCTAGGAAAAGGGACTCATTTGAGAGCCATTGAGACTTAATGCCCCTCGATTTTTGCATTTACAATTAATTCAAATGTACACATAGTCCATAATTATTTTGAAAGGATCTCATTATTTTTATTATTGATTTTTTAAGTGTATTCATTACTCAGTTTCTAAATCCATTACAAAGAACAAATACACATTTAAATATTTATTATTATCCAAGATTGTGGTCATACACTTCCTTATCCTCCCACTTCCATCTGCTCCATGATTGACTGAACAGATGGGTGTTGCACCAGTTCTAAAAGCCAGAATGCAAGGGCTGTGTTATTTAAACTAAAAGAAGCTATGCAGCAGAGGCAGATGAAGCATATAGTTATATCATTCCTTCTCTTACATCTTTCCTTATTAGTGGAGCAGGAATTTCCTAGCATCTTTGAAATTCACAACTATAGTATGTCAAGGAAGACAGCAAAGAGAATAATGACTATAAGAATACTTAGGTCTTCACTTGGATTTCTTTGTTCCTTTTGGCAACATTATCCACCCACTAAGTGAAAAATATTGTTGTTATCTTAAATGCCTTATCCCTTTTTTCACCTCCATGAGTAACTTAATTAGTTATCAAGTTCTAAGCATTTTTATGCCTGCAATATTGCTTGAAGCCAATCCCTTCTCACAATCCCTACTGCTTCTATCTCATTCAGGCCTTCAGCTCTACTTATGAGTATATCTCACATATTTCTAACTTTCTATTAAATAAATAGAGGTTTGCAAAAGCCCTCTGGGAACCCAAAAGAAGAGAGAAATGTAAATGCATGGAGACATAAAAGAAGACAACTTAGTTGTTGGGTACAGGCCAGCTACATAGGTATGGGATATGTATTAGTCAGCCAAAGGGGCACTAATGCAAAATACCAGAAGCGGGTTGGTCTTTATAAAGGGTATTTATTTGGGTTAGAAGTCCACAGTTACCAGGCCATAAAGTGTAAGTTTTTTCTCTCACCAAAGTCCATTGCCACGTGTTGGAGCAAGACAGCTGCCAATGTTTGCCATGGTTCAGTCTTCATGGGTTCCTCTCTTCCCGGGGATGCATTTCTCTCCAGGCTTATCTCCTCAATTTCCTCCGCAAGGCCAGCCATAGACTATCAACTGAATGGCTGGCTTCTATTCTCCTGGGGCCTTCTCTCCAACATCAAAACTCCAACACCAAAACTGCTACTCAAAACTGCTCCCTCTGTCCTTTGCTTGGCCTTTTATAGTTGATTCCCCCACCACCAAGGGTTGGGGCTCAACGCCCTACTGACAGTGGCCCAGTCAACACCCTAATCATAACTTAATCATGCCCAGATTAACAGATCAGTTTACAAGCATGATCCAATTATATTTTTGGAATTCATAATTACATCAAATTGCCAAACAGCTACAGGGTAGAATGAGGCAGACTTGTTTATATCCTGCCAGGCAGTTTGAACTTAATACAATAGGCAAAAGGGAACTACTAGAGGTTTGTTGAAAATACAAGAATTACATGATTGCTTCTGTGTTATAAAAAGATGGTTCTCCTGAGGAAATAGAGAAAAGACTGGAGGGAGAGATTAATTATTATGCAATTCTAGATGAGCAATCATCAGAGACTGAAATATATGAGTACCAGGGTTCATGGATAGCAGGGAAAGAATGAGGGTTCACTGGTCTCATAGAATCCATAGGATATGTTCATTGGAGATGCGGTAAAAGCAAGAGAGAAAAGATAGGTTGATGTCCAGATTTCTTACTTGAATGACTGGGTTGATATTGGTTCCAAAACAGAGTTAGAGAGTACGGAAATGGCAGAAAGAGGAGAAAGAGAAGGAATGATAGGTGGTATTAAAAATGTTGGATTTTAATTAGTTATAGGCTTATCCTGGTAGAGCTGTTTAGTAAGCAATGGATAATTGTTGTAATACAAGTATTATTGATTAAAGCATAGTGATCTTATCTACTAAAATTTAAAATGTGCATAGTATAGATTACCTAGAAGTGGGATTCCTACTTCTAGGCAATCTATCCCAGAGAAATACTCTATGTGCTGAAGAAGAAATGCACTTAGATTGAAGTGCATTTAGGCTGAAGCATTGTTGTAGTAATACAAATTGAATGCAATCTAATTGTTCAGGAATAGAAGATTCATGACTAATATGATGAAATGCTACATAAAATGAAAAAGAATACAGCTGTGTGCTGGCAAATGATTTACAATCAGTTCTCTGGGGGAAAAAATCCTTTTTGCCTGATTTGTAGCCTTTACCGATTTCAAGGGTAGAAGACATGGGGGGGTCTTAGTGGGAGAGTATGCTACATAAGCTAAAACTACCATAGAGTACAGAGATAAAACTAGCCTTCCCTAGATAACTTATGGGTTTAAGATTGAATTAATTTCCCCAAAAGATAGGTTGAAGTCCTAATCCCCAATACCTCAGAATGTGACCGTATTTGAAAATAGGGTCATTACCGTCGAAATTGGACAAGTTAAAATGAGATCATACTGGTGTAGGGTGGGCCCTAATTCAGTATGACTGGTATCCTTATAAGGTGAGGACATTTGGGCACAGAAAGACAAAAGGGAGAAAGCCATGTGATAACTGAGGCACAGTCACCATCTGAAGCCAAGAGAAACTAATGGAACAAAATTTTCCTACAGTCTTCAGAAAAGAAATGGCCCTACCAACACCTTGATTTAGGATTTCTAGCTTCCAGAACTCTGAGACAATAGATTTCTGTAGCTTTAAGCCAATCAGTTTGTGATATTTTGTTAGGAAAGACCTAGCAAAGTAAGACAAAGGACTAGAAAGAAGGATGTTGGATTTAAAATGGAGAAAAAGCATAAGGGTATTTTAAAAAATATCATCATCATTTACAGTTGGCTGGAAGTTATTTATGTCCAGTTTCCTTTGCCTCAGTTACTCACAGATGTCCTGCCTGCTTCTTTTTTTTCTACTTAGGAATCCCCAGAAACTTAGGTGATCCTTATCCTGAAAACATGGCATCTGCCCCCACATTGCATCCAACAACTTGCTCCAAAGTGGCAACTCCTGATCACTGTCTCTTCAGGTAGCCATCTCTCACAGCTGGTGAACATCAGTCCTGGCGGAGTTTCCAACTCTCCTTATTTATTGAGGCTGGACAGATGGAGACCAAGTGCCTACATTTTGCTGAGCAAGATGCCTGAACCAAGCAGAGGAGGGGAGGGTATTAAAAACCCTTGAAAAAAGCCCAGGGCAACTTGCTTTTCAGAGGTAAGCAAAATGACTTTTTGATCCTTATTATTACTATTTAGCATTGTGGCATTCAGTGTAATAAATAATTATTGGGCATCTATTCTGAAAAGAAATAAGCCATGTTTTCTACAGCTGAGGAGAGGAAAACACAGGCAACTTTTACAATACAGCGTGGGATGAGATAAAGGCTATATCAGAGGCATAACAAATGGACTGAAGAAGCAGAAGGAAGTAAATAATTGTAACTTGAGGAATTGGGGAAAGCACCTTGGAAGAACTGGCAACAAAATATGTAGAATTTCATCAGGTGGAATCAATAGGGAAAGTCCATTCCAGTATTTTTACATAATGGTGGCTTGGAAGTGAGGTATTCATCTTGAATTTATGCTTCTTTGTGGCTTTGACACAGAGGAAAACACCACTCAATCTAGTCAATTCAGTGAAAACACCAGTTGAACCAATGATTTGGCAAGAAGATGACAAAATAACCAGTTGATGTACCAAATTCTGTTCTGTCAAAGCTTATATTATATTTCTATTACACAGATTTGGACAAAATCTACCTCAAAAGGTCTATTGTTTAGAAGAAGAAGAGATTTCTCTTTGCAGAAGTAAAACAAATTGCTTTCTGTTTGTTTTGTATGGGCAGCATGGGATAGCATAAAAAAAGTATTGCAACATAGAGAAAGTGCCATTCAGAGATGTCATATGGCTCAATTTTAACTGTTTCCAGTGATGTGGACAGAAAGGGTCAAGATGATCTTTTGCCAGCCAGGTGCAAATTGGAGGGGCACTAATGCCAATGTTTACCTGAAAAGATGCTGAAAGAAGCACTGCATCATTCAGGGCCCTTCATCTTTTCCAGCCAAGCAAAATGTTCAGCATGAACTTTTAAATATACTGGCATATCGTGGGTCCAATCTGCTGAAATTTGCCGCAGGAAACCAGCCATGGAGAAAACTGTGGTTTGCAGTGATTAAATTCTGCCAAGAGTTCACATTTTCTTTAGGAAAGTAAAGATGGTTTACTGGGCAGTTGACAATCAGACGTGATGGAGTTCTTTTTGCAATGCCTATCTGAATGATTTGGAGGTTGAAATCAAAGTTAAGGCATGAGACTATGATGTTTTCAGTGGGCAAACTCTGACTTTTTTTTTTTTTTTCAAAATAATGACTTTAAACAATATGATTTTTTAAAAGATTAATTTAATTTATTTATTTCTCCCCCCCCCTTCTCATTGTTTGTGCTCGCTGTCTGCTCTCTGTGTCCATTCATTGTGCTTTTTCTGTGTCTGCTCGTCTTTTCTTTAGTAGGCACTGGGAACAAAACCCCATACCTCCCATGTGGGAGAGAGGTGCTCAATCACTTGAGCCACCATCACTCCATGCTTTTGTTGTGGTTCTTGTTGTGTTTCCTCTTTGTGCCTCCTTGTTGCATCATCTTGTTGTGTCAGCTTACCACACTGGCCCATCACACCAGTCTGTTTTGCCAGCTTGATGTCTTGCTCATCTTCTCTAGGAGGCACTGGGAAACAGACCCAGGACCTCTCATGTGATAGGCAGGTGCCCAAATGCTTGAGCCACATCTGCTTCCCTAACCAATACAATTTTAATCACTGCACTGTATTACCTATCATATTTTAACATTATTTACAAACAGCGTAAGAAATAGAATTCCAAGGGAAATTTGATGACATGATCGAGAGGGCATTTTCAATGCTCATGGGCTCAATATGTGTGTGCAGTATTTTCATTTCTCCACAAGGGAGGCTGAGGGAAACAATGAGTGATTATGATGCCCACATTCTGGTAGTATTTCTGAAAATGAAAGTTAATTCATATCAACCAACATTTATTTAGCATCTACTATGAAATTGAGGATATTAAAAGGAATAAAGTTCCTTCTTTCAATACTTGTACAGATCAGTATAGGAGAAAGAGACATGGTCATACCTATTTAATAAAGTTTGGTAGCTGCAATGATGAAATGATATGCAGAACTATGGGTACATGGATAAGGAGACTGTGATTAGACCTGGGGTCAGGAGAAGATTTCTGTGACATGATGCCCAAAGCTTAGCTCTTGCACTCCTGGTTACAGCTGAATTCATAAATATATATGAAAGTGTTTTGCGACTCTTGCTGCTCTATAAAAATACCATTTGTTAATATAATGAGTAGTGGCAGTATTCTTAGGTTGGCCAATAGTTTTCTGTGCCACCGGACATTTACTCTCTCCATGCTTTGGTTTCCTTAACAAAAAATCATGGGTTGGCCTAGACACCTTGACAATGATTTTCATATCTATAATTTGGAATGTCTTCCAAATTTATTGAACAACTAAAGATAAACAAAATACTGTCTCCAGCCCTCAAGGAATTTCCAGTTTAGTAAATGAAAGCTATTGTGATGAGAGCTAGAGGTCACACTAAATGTACTGGGGTCTGTATTGCAGGAGAGAATCCCTGAAATTAAAACTATGGGTGCATATGTAGGAGCAGGACAGTTGTCACCCTGTCAACATGAGAGAGGGCTCTGAATTAATTTCCCATTCCTACTGTAACAAATTGCTATAAACTTAGGGGATTAACACAATAAATATTTATTATCTTATAGTTTGGTTTGTCAGAAGCACTAACTAGGTCACTTTGGGCAAAAATCAATGTGTCAACAGAGTCACATCCATCTGGAGGCTTTTTTTCTTGCATTTTCAAGCTACTTGAAGTTCCCTGCATTCCTTGGCTTATGGCCCTTCCCTCCATCTTCAAAGCCCATCGCACCAAACTCTGGTTGGTTCCACTGTCACAATCCTCTCTCCTTCTTGTAAGAACCCTTATGATTGTATTGGGCACACCTAGATAACTCAGGATCATTTTCCAATCTCAGGATCACAAATGTAATCTCATCTGCAAAATCCCTTTTGCTATGCACAGAAACACAGTCACAAGTTCTGGGAATTAGAATGTGGACATCTTAGGGGTCATTATTCAGTCTACCACAAACACAGGGAATGGAGAGGGTGAGACAGGGGTGCTGGACAGGCAGGTGCAGTAAAGGAAAGGACATTTGAGAAAAAGTGGAATCCAGTGAAAGGAATAGGGGTAGGAAAAATAACAAGAGTTTGTGGGACTGCAGAACAGTTATGTATGTATGAACCTTTTAAAACAAGGTGATAAGAGGCGAGGCCATTGTATCAGGCATGTTCCAGGGCAGGGCAACACTTGTAGGTGTGCTGGAAATTTTGTGCTTTATTTTCTAGGCAGGTTAGGGCCACTGAAATACTTTTAAAAAGGGAGGTAGCAGGATCAGATTTGAATATAGAATGATGACTTTGGCAGCCCTGGGAGATTTATTGAGCATGGGTAGAGAAAATAATGGTGACAGCGCTGAATCAAGGAGAAAGGTAATGAGAGCCAGACTTCTGGCAGAAGCAGAGGGAATAGAGGAATTACAGGGGAGAAATAAATTGTTAACAACTGACCAACAACTTGCTGGTGTGGGGAGAGGGAGGAGATAAATGGATGATTCCAGATTTATGGCCTGGGATACTGTGTGAACTGGCATGCATTTAATGAGGCAGAGAATATTGGAGGAAGTAGAATGTGGTAATGTTGCTGATGGTGGTGGAAATTGTGGTGATGGTGTGTATATGAGAGACAGAGAGGGAAAGAGAGAGGTGTGTGATGGTGGTATGTGGAGAAAGGCATTCAGACAAGAAAACATCGAGTTCGAGGTTTCTGTGAGACATTTGTTGGAGTTGTTCAGGAAGTAATTTCACATAATTTTCTTTCTTTCCTCCCTTGTTCCTTCCCTGACTCCCTCCCTTCCTTCATTCCCCCCACAAAGATTTTTTAAGTAATTAAATTAGTAGACATGTGCTAAACATCAGCGACATAGGGGTAAAAAGTTAGATGGTGTCCCTGCCTAGTATTCAATGATGCATCTCAAGGGAATGAATAGGTCAGAAATATAGATTTGGAAGTCTTCATTGTGTATGTGTGTGTGTGTGCATGCACACATCATACATGCACACATCATACATGCACACACATATACATTCATACACACAAGTATATTTATATATACAGGTATGCACATATATCATGGAAACCATGATTTTCTGTGTGATTCATGAGGGAGAACACACAACATAACTATATGAACAGAGTGGCAAGGGTAGATTCCTGAGGAACAGCAACCTGGAGAAAAAGGAAAACGAATCCAGAATTTAGAAGGACATATGCAAAGAGCAGGGGAACCCCATAAGGGAGTAGATTCAGGTTAGCTAAGGGCTGAAAGAGTCCCTTTGGATGTACACTTGATAACTCATTGATGAGCTTTGCTAGAAAGAGTATGGATACTTGATTTCCCTGATTAGGAGAGGAATCAAACATGAAGAAGTGGAATCAATGAAAGTAGAGCCTAGTTTTAAGAAACTTAGCAGCAATGGGAAGAAGTTAGGCAATAACTGGAGTATGCATGAGTGTGTGTGATTGAGAATGTGTAGGAGTATCTGTGTGTATCTGTGAGTCTGTGTGAGTTAAGAATGTGTGTGTTTAGAGATATCTGGAAGAATATCAAAATATTAACAGTTATGGGACTGGGGGTAGCTCAGTGGTTAGGCACCTGCTTCCCATGTATGAGTCCCTGGGTTCTATCCCTGAAAACTCCTAAAAAATAATAAAATAAAATAAATTTTAAAAATGTTAACAGTTATTTTCTCTGGATAGTGGGAGGTTGGGAGGTTTTTCTCTTTCCTTTCAATATAAATTAGTACTGTGTGAATTAATGAAGTTCCCTCATCTGAGTATCACTCAACCAGACAGTATTTCTCAGAAACAGCTCCAGTGAAAAGTTTCCACTAACAGATTTAAAACTTAATTGTTCAATTAGGACTGTACCTCTAGCTCTTTAAACATCACCTCCTTAGGGGGATAAAAAGAAATAACTTATAAGTAAAGGGTAAAACTTAGGCAATAACAAGAGGAGGACACAGATGATTACTAACTAGTACTAGTGCAATTAAAGCTGGTGCTATGGAAATAGGAGAAATATGAGAACTATATGCTTTGAGGTGTTTGGTCTGGCACCGAACATCAGCCTCTATGGCACAAACTGGGCTCCATATAAGAAGACATCCTGCCCCAGGCACAGAGTTATAGATTTAGTTTCCTCAGGTGTCCAAATGTGTCTAATTCATCAGCATTTTGCTCTCCTTTCTATTCTCTCCACACCATTGGCTACAGACATTGCATCGCAATCAACTACTACTCCCAAACTGTCACCCCTTCTTTTTGATGTATGTTTTCTCTTTCTCTGCTTCTTCCTCTCTTCTGCTACCCTCCTTCCTACATTTTCATTGTTGTTGTCAGGGTGTGGCACAAAAGAAGAGTCAGACAAGTTGATGCATATGAAGAAGAGGGATGCAGCTCACTCAGGCAAAAAACAGCCCAGAGCTCACTGTTACTCTTTTATTTAGCTTAAAAACAATGCATAAAATCTTCCCCCCTAACCTTGCTCTCCCACTAAGTTTCTCTTACTACAGCAAAACACTGCCTCTTTTGGCAGTCTACCAAGGGGCATAAGTATAAACATTGTTTCTAGCCCTAAATGCCTTAGTCTATCTAATATCTCAGCTTGGTGCATGAGAGTGCTATCTGTTCCTG
>JAQZBX010024250.1:0-30300 GCA_029593785.1 Cabassous unicinctus
TTTAATTAATTAAATGGGAAAAAATCTGGAATTAGTTGCAATTAACTGGAAGTATATAGAGAAGGGGGAAAATCAACTTTTATGAAGTTTACACATCAAATCCCGAAATTGATTTGACCTCCATAGTGCATTTAAACTCTTAGTTTAATCTTCTTTTGCTCAGTTCTTGACAAAACCTTCAAATTCCAAAGAATATTATATTTAAAGTTTGTATGTTCCTGAATAAGTTTCATTTTATTTATCCTTCATTGGAGGTAAAGCCACTCATGTAATTTCTGTTACATTTTATTTCTAGAATTTAATTGACATCACAAAATGGATTGAAGAACCAAACCAAGCAGATAGAGTTTATCCTGCTGGGACTGACAGATAACTCTTAATTACAGATGGTAATTTTCTGTTGTTGTTTTTTTCTAAATTGTTGCGTATGACAGGGAACTTAACAATCATTGTCCTCGCTTTGTTTGATTCCCATCTAAAGACCCCAATGTATTTCTTACTTTGTAATTTTTCTTTCTTAGAAATCGCATTCACAATTTCTTGCATCCCCAGATTCTTAGTCACCATAGTGACCAGAGAAAATAACATTTCCTGTAATTTTTGTGTATCTCAGTTGTTTTTTTTTACATCTTCCTTGGGGGTAAAGAATTTTTCCTTCTGGCTGCTATGTCCTATGACTGCTATGTTGCCATCTGCAAACCTCTGCATTATGCATCTATCATGAGCAGAAGAGTTTGTCACCAGCTTGTACTCAGCTTCTGGGTTATTGGCTTCCTGGTCATTTTCCCTCCCCTGATTTTGGGTCTTAACCTGGATTTCTGTGCTTCAAATACCATTGATCATTTCATTTGTGATGTTTCTCCTATCTTACAACTTTCTTGCTCAGACACACATGTACTAGAATTGATTCCTTTTTTATTAGCTGTGATGACCCTTATTGTCACCTTGTCATTTGAAATCCTATCTTACTTCTATATCATCAAGACAATTCTAAAATTCCCTTCAGCTCAACAAAAGAAGAAAGCATTTTCCACTTGCTCATCTCACATGATTGTTGTCTCCATCACTTATGGAAGTTGTATCTTCATTTACATAAAGCCATCAGCAAATGTGAGATTTACTTTAAGTAAAGGAGTAGCTGTGCTCAATACTTCAGTTGCACCTTTGTTGTATCCATTCATTTATACTCTGAGGAAACAGCAAGTTCAAAAAGCCTTGGAAATTGTATTCAAAAAGATATTTTCTCCTTCAGAAAAATAAGACTATTTATTGAAATAATTACCATGAAGGCATAAAAGGAACATTGAACAAAAATTAACTTGACTCTTTTAGTTTAAATACTCATATCTAATAATTTCCTAAGTAACTTCAGTCTACCTGCATTATAAATTATTTCCATTCAATGAATTCTGAGTTTAACATCCTGATATTCCCTTTGAAAGGCGTCCTCCTTTAGAAATTAAAAATTGCAAAATTATCTCTAAGGAAGCTATTTTAGGATAAAATTAATTAAGGGTTTTGATTGTATTGTAGAATACAAATCTTTAGGGGACATAGAAATTTTAAATCAATAATTTAAATAAGTGTATGTAATTTTATCTAAAGCCATGTTCTTGAAAATTGTCAGATAAATTGAATTTTGTCATCATCATATATGCATAAAATATTCCAAGAAATCTTACTCTTTAAAAGAATAATGTACAACTTTATCTTGTAGAGTAAGTATTTCTAATGTTAATTGTCAACATAGGAAAGCTTAATTTTCTTTGAGCATAAATAATTTATTTAATTTGTTTAATTTTATTTTAGTATTTATATTGGTCACATTTTCAAAATTGCAGTAGAAAATAAACTTTACATAAAATTACATCAGTAATTGAATTTATAAACAAAATTTTTTCAAAAACATATAAAGCAAGTTTAATTTCTTGGATATGCCAATGTATTTATTGAATAAATGGAATATACGATGAACTTCATGACTTGTCTTATAATGATTAGTTTTTTATTATGTGTAAGTTTTAAATTGTAACTTATATTGAATATGAAGGTATTAAAATTTAAATAATACACTAACTTAAAAATAAAAATTGTATTTCATTTTCTTCAAAGTAAGGGTAAAATAATGTATTATGGTTTTTACTCACAGCTATTGGTTCTTAGATCACATAGATTAGGTACTTTATAATAATTATAAAAGGCTTCTCTGTGTGACATCAGCTGTATCATCATATAAAAATAACACAATGAGATAAATTGAAAGGGTAGTTGAAATACGTTTCAATTTTCAATATGCTGTAGAGGTGTGGTTTTATAAAATTTGAAGCTATCCTTTTAGGTTAATTAAAGCACCATTTAAATTATAACTCTCAGGACTTGTTTCCCTTGCTTATTTCTTAGAGTATATAAAAGAGATTTAAGACAGTTGCAATTGAAAATGCTGAGTACTAACAACCTCTTGTTTAAAGATACCCTCTCCTCTGCAGAAGGCTTAATATAGAAGAAAATAGAGTTTCCATAAGAGATAGACTCAACGATCTGGTGGGAGGAACAGGTTTAAAAAAGGCTTTTTCCTCTCCAGGGAAGAAGGGATCTTCAGAATTGTTCTTATGATATTTGCATAGGAGAGTATCACCAGCGCCAATGTAATTAGGACTGTGATAATGGCTAAGATAAAACTTAACAATTCTTTGACTTGTGTTTCTGTGCGGGACAGTTTCAGGGCAGGAGAATAATCACATGCAATGTGGTACAAAACATTGGCATCACAGAATTCCAACCCCAGGTCCATGACAAATCCAGCAGAGATAACTAACAACCCACTCTACCAATAACCAAGGATAAGCTGGATGCACAGTTTGCTTCTCATAATGGTTGCATAATGAAGAGTTTTGCAAATGGCCTCATAGGGAGCATAGGACATGGCAGACAACAGGAAAATCTCTGATGCTCCCAAGAAGATGAGAAAAAATAATTGGGATAAACAAGCCTCATAGGAAATTGTTTTATTGGTAGTCACAATGCTGGCCAGAAATCTAGGGATGCAGGCAGATGTCAATGAGATTTCCAAGAAGGAGAAATTCTGAAGGAAGAAATAGATGGGGTGGGAATCCACCAAGGTGAGCAGGATGATGGCTAGATTTTCAGTGA
This sequence comes from Cabassous unicinctus, assembly GCA_029593785.1. Taxonomy (NCBI): domain Eukaryota; kingdom Metazoa; phylum Chordata; class Mammalia; order Cingulata; family Chlamyphoridae; genus Cabassous; species Cabassous unicinctus. The sequence continues at coordinate 3,151 of JAQZBX010024250.1, forward strand.
TACTCAGTAAATATCTTAGAAATAGAAAAAGGAACATTACAATTTGTCAGATGGGGTCATCTGTCAGTCCTAGAAGAATCATTGCATGATTCCTCATAGTTAAATACCTTCTGAGTTATATCAGATCTGCAAAAATAGAGATAATTGCTTTTAAGTTTAAAGGGTTTCACTGAGTAAAGACTTGAAAGGGATATGAAAGAGACAGTAACTCAATTGAAATGCTTATCTTTTTCCTAACATTACTTTGTTATCTAAGGTGCTCCTTTCTCCATCTGTAAGAAGTGAGAAATATTTAAGAATTATTTGGGTATCAAGTGTTTGTCCTCAGTCATCAGTTGCATCCATTTCAAATCCATATGAATTACACATATATTTTATTTGTTTCTAATTCTTAATTTAATTGACTTAATTTTATGATCACATATTGAGAATAGAAAGGAATCCATTATATTATTTGCACAAAACACCTGAAAATTATTTCTTCCCTTGATTCTGCACTATGAAATTTTTCTTTTGTATTATTTTCCAAAAATGTAATAGGAATGACTTTTCCAATAAAATATTTATTCTTTCTAACCTATAAATACTATTTGCTTCTTAATTCTCAACTTCTTGTTCACATTAAAATACAGGAACATTTAATAAAAAATGAAAACCCCAATGAATATCTTCCTCTAATTAGCATACTATGACACTTTCAAATATATTTTTTGATTTCCCTACACTTAATGACTGTGTTCCACCTACTTAAATCTGGAAAACTTATTTATTTATCTAAAATCAAAAACGTAGATTGTTCTTTTAAGAATTCTGTTCACTTAGTTGAGTTTCTAACTTTCTTTATGAAGCAAAATGTTTTTTTTTCTACATCACCATGTATTTAATCCTTGTTCTTTAATACAAAGGTGATATTTACTGAAAACTGGTGTAATGCCCTGGAAATTCTTGTGGAGGAGATCCTAGTTGGCTATCATCACCAACTCTTGAGATAAAGTTAAGAATCTAAATATGACATCTAAAGGTATATCTGAAATGTTAAAGTAGAGTGTAATTACTAGACTGGAGATTTAAAGTTCATATAAACTGCCTTGGTTTTTCAAAGTATGCTAACTTAGGCATACTTTCAAGAGAATCAAGATAGAATAGTCACCTCTGACAAATGACAACACTGTCTATTTCCTCTGATTTATTGAATAGTCACCAGGTGGCTCATAATATATATACTTTGGGGTCAAGCATACTTATATGTTACCTTCTTCACACAATCTCTTAGGGGGAAATATTTTTTATACACTAAAAAGGCAGCCAGAAAAATAATGGCATAATTGGCTTTTTAGAAAATCTCTAACTATAGAAATGCAATTATCTAAAGCCATTTAAAGAAACAAGGCATTTAGAGTACTGTCAGCATGTGCTCTAAACCATGGAGATGATTTATTCTTGCATTAGGTATAATTTAATATTACATTAAATGTAAGAAAAATAAATCTTTTATATTTACTCTTTTTAAGGAAACTATAGTTGAAATGTGTAAAGGATGATGAAAAAAATTGAATTAGTAACAAAACAAAATTAAAAATATCTTCTATAGAGGACACCTGTAATTGATTAAATATATCTGTAGGTAAGAGAGTCTCATTGGGGAATTTTAAATCTACTTTTAAGATACCAAAAATTTAAATACTAAACAAACACAAAACTGTTATATTTTATGAATTAATATATCTTCTTCACATGGAATTTGAAAACATCAGGGAAGAATGGTATGCATTTTAAAGTTTGATAAGTGAAGCAAAATTACTTCTCAGGATATGGATTAAGAGAATTTTTAGAAAAAAAAATAGATCTATTAAGCCATACACACTGTGGAACTGATGAAGATGTATATGCAGGAGTGTGGCCTCTATTTCTGTTGGTGATCTGAAGTTGCTGTAGGAAGCAGACCAGGTAGTTTGGATGAAAGCCGATGTGAATCAGGGGAAATGTTACATGTAAAGATAAGAGATTACTGCAGAAGCAATGAAGACTGAGAGGTTAAAATTAAAGAAAGTAAAGAATCTTTTCAAAATTTAGCCTCACAGTAACCACAAAGAAAATATATGGAAATATTTCTGTATTAGCTTGCTAAAGGTTGCCAAAACAATATGCCAGAAATGGTTTGACATTTAAATGGGAACTTATTAACTTATAACCTTTCAGTTCTGAGGTTGTAAAAGTGTCCAAATCAAAAGAATCATCAGAATGCTTTCTCTCAGAAATGCAAATATGGGTTATCATGCACCTGACATCTTCAACTGGTCTCATCCCTCTCCTCTAGGGCTTGTTGTTTTCAAGTTCTGGCTAAAGTGACTTCATCTCAGCTTCTGTTGATTTCAGCTTCTGGCTCCTGGGGACTTCTCTTTCAGCCTTCATGTGTTTCTCACTGAGCTCTTCTGTGTCTCTGTGGCTTTTTTCTCTTATCTGCATTTTTTCAGTTTTTCGTTTATAAATGACTCCAGAAAGAAGATTAAGACCCACCATGGATAATGCAATCAAATTCAAGGCTCTTAACTGAAGTAATTTAATCAAAAGTTCCCACTTAAAATAAATTTACATGCACAGGAATGCATTAGCTTTAAGAACAGTATTTCTAGGGGTCCACAAAAGACTCAAACTACCTCTAATGGCAGAAACCCAAATGAACAATCTATTGGAATATTTGAAAGAAGAAACAGATGGTTCTTCATTAATAGTACAAGATATAAATATACCAATTTAATATTGAATAAAACACCTAAACAGAAGATCAATAAAGAAATAGAAGACTTGAATGAAACTATAAACCAACTAGGCCTCATTCTTGACCCAACAGCAGCGGAATACCCATTCTTCAATAGTGCACATGGATCACTCTCTAAAATATACTATTAAGTAAAAATCAAACACTAGTTTCAATACATTGAAAATATTGAAACAATACAATGTATGTTCTTGGACCACAACGGAATAAATCTAGAAGTCAATAACAAAGGGACAACTGGGAAATTCACAATTATGTGGAAATTGAACAATGTACTTTTAACAATGGATCAAAGAAAAAATCAAAGTGAAGTTAAAATATAGCTTGAGGTGAATGAAAATGAAAACACAGCATAACAAACTTATGTAATATACCAAAAGTATTACTGAGAAGGAAATTTACAGTTCTAAGTGCTTACATTAACAAAGAAAAAAATATTTCAAGTCAGAGACCAAACCTCAAAACTGGAGGACATAGAAAAAGAAAAATATACTTAATCCAAATATAGCATAAGTGAGGAAATAACAAAAATTCAACAGGAGATAAATGAACTAGAGGGTTTAAAAAAATGAAACAATAGAGAGAACCAGGGAAACCAAAAGTTTGTTCTTTGAAAATAAAATCAACTAATCCTTAGTTAGACTGACAAAGAATATAAGAGGGAAGAGACAAGTATCCAAAGACAAAAATAAAATGGGGGCATTACTACTAACTCAAAGAAATAAAACAGATTATTAGAAGATATTATGTACAACTGTATGGCAAGAAATTAGATTACTTAGATGAAATGGATAAATTCTAGAATCACACAAAATTCTTAAACTGACTCTAGAAGAAATAGAAGTTCTCAACCAACCAATAATAAGAGATTAAATCAGTCATGAAAAATTCCCAACAAAGAAAAGCCCAGGACTAGATGGCTTCATTCCTGAATTTTATCAAACATTTCAAGAAAAATTAACACCAATACTGCTCACACTCTTTCAAAATAATTGAAGAAGAGTGAACATTCCCAAACTTATTCTATGAGGTCCACATCACCTACATATCAAAGCCAGATAAACATAAAATGAGAAAATAAATTTACAAACCAGTATATCTTATGAATATAGATGCAGTCAGGACACACAGCCAGTATACCTGGAGGAGTCAGGCATAGGAGGTTGGGGGTTTAGATGGGTGGGAGCTGGGGAGGGGCGTTGTGGAGAACAAAGAGTATTGAGTAGCACAAGCAAATTTCACCTTTGTCACAATTTTGCCTAAATTGCATTTGTGCTAAGATTTCTGAGAGGAAAAGATCCAATTAAGCTAGGAGAAGAGGAGGATTCCTGTCTCCAAAGTGAAGTGAAGATACATTCCCCCTTACTCATTAAAAAATGGAAAGTAAAAAGAAGATTGAAAGTGATAGTGTATTGCAGAGAAGGAAAAGAGAAAAGAGGCTGGTTAAATTTAAGGTTCTGGCAATGGACCATGTTAGAAAGTACAAAAAGTATAAAGAAGGCAGACTACAGGCAAAATCATTAAGTAGGTAAAGTTTGTCTTTAAGACACGCAGAATTGATAATCCACTATTCTTTCTTAATGATATTGTTGTGCTAATAATTGTGTTTGTGATTCATCAATAGCCTGTCCACAAGGTGCTGGCTGCCCTCAGTGCTGTGGGGATGTGATAGAATGCTGTTCGGAAGAAGGTGTCACGGTCTGTTAATAATGATAAAATCTACAGTTTATTTACGAATTGTTACAGTTCTTTGTATATATTATTTCTAAATCTCTCAATAAGTCTGCAAATTAATTTGGTTTGTTTTTATTATTTGTCTTAGAGAACATAAGATCAAGGTCATCTTTTTGTAACATTGGTTGTTAGAAAGCTGTGTAGTCAGAATTCTTTTATGAGTGTGTCTGATTACAAAGCCCTGCTTTTGGTTTCCACTACAACAAAGAATCTTAATCATGAGTCATATCTCCTGGGTGGAGTAACAGAATCATGAGAGAAGAGGTGATACTTAAACCTGTCCTTTGCTTTTTGCCATAAGTAGCCATCCACAGCTACTATAGAATGAAGTTCTATATTGATGTTCTATATTGTAGAATGACTTTCTATACTAGGTAAAAGCTAGTTAGGCTGCCCTATTTGGAGTAGATTGATGGACAAGGAGAAGGAGGAAACAGGAGTGCTACTGGAAAAGCAATTAAAAGTTGAATAACACAGTGTTTGCTTGTTTGTTTGTTTTAGCGAATTCATAAGAATCCCAGGGCATAGAAAAGTAGTGATATTTTCCCTTACAAAAGTCAGCTTTATTGATTTGTCTTTATGTTTAAGTATTTGTTTCTCAAAAAAAAAATATTATATCACTAGATAGCACAGGGAACAGGACAGTTAAGTGAAACTTTTAGTAAGTGCATAAAGAAAAGGGTAGAATTAATACCATGAATGTGAAAAGGTTAATTAATTAATTAGTTCCAGATTATGTTGGCAAGAGGTTTAGGAGAATTTAAGAATTCAGATAGTGGTGTAAATTATTTAAAGAAAGAAGAAAAATATTCTATCTTCTGTACAGGAAGAGGATTTGGCAGCAATTCTAATCTCCCTTAGGTTGCAGTCTTAACATTTTAGTTATCAGTATTATCTGAATCCTTCTCCACTTTTTAAAAGATTAAAGTACAAATTGAGTTAGAAATTATATATAAGGTACAAGGATCCATTTATTTAAAATTTATTGGCAGGTCAGTCACAGTTTCTGCAGCCACAAAAGACGTAGCCAGAACAATGCCCATGTTCTTAGATTTTATTTTCTAGTGACCTTAATGACACAAAGGCCCTAAGAATGTTAAAATATTCTTGAACTTCTGGAATGGTTATCTATATATTATAAATGTACATTCCCGCTGATTTTAATGCAAACTGTACAGATCAATTCCTTAAATAAAAAACATCAGTATTTGTTACAATCAGAGGCAGAAGTTGGGGTCTGGGTTGGGGAAGCTGGACAAAAAAATACCACACTCCACAGTCTCTTTTAGAAGGTAACTGAATCTTTAGAAACCCAGAAGGTGATTTAAGCTTTGGAAAAGAAAGGAAAGCAGAAAATAAAACAAGTGTAGATTTGAGAAAATGGTATCTGGATAGCAAAGCCTGAACAAAATGAAGAATAATCCTAAACACCAGCAAGAGATCCAAGAGAGAGTAATAGAAATAAACAACAACAGCAGATGGGAAATTATAATGTTGAGGATAAAAAAAGGGCTAGGTCATAGAAGAGAAAGAATACTAGAAAAGGAACATTTACAAAGTTTAGAATTGGGGCTACTCAGACCTTTTATGTAAGAATGCATTTAAAATGACAAAATGAAACTGACATGCAAACAAGAACTTTAAACCTATTGACCAGAAAAAAATATTAAAGAATGCAGATTAGTCTAGGTCTACAGATACCTCTCTTCCATTTCTTCTGCTTACATTTACTAAGCTCTCCATATATGTCAGACATAAGGAAATGTAAAGATGTATAAAGCATAACATCTATGTTGGAGAAAGATAGAGGAAAATATAAGGATATTGAAGATTTACAATAGCATCCAAACCAGTCTATGATACAGTAAGAGACAGATGCTTGAAAGAAAACACAGGAAGGAGCATAATCTCATATAGTTTGGGTGGGGAAATGGAGACTTCCCTGTATAATTTGTACCTAAGGAGAATCTTGAAGGACTAAGAGGCATTAGTCAGTCAAAGAAGGGTGGGAGGTTTAGCCTGAGCAGAGGGGTCAGCATGTAGGAAATATGAAGAACTAGAAGAAGACAGTTTCAGCGTAATGGAGAGGAAAGGCAAGGGATGAGGTCTGCAAATCATAGAAATTCCTGTTCATGAGGAACTATGCACTTCACAAACATAAAGATTAATCTTTAATAAGAAATAGTTAATATTGGAAGAAGAGAAGGCTCAGAGTGGGCATGGTTTCACCTTCAGAAGTTAGAATGTGAAGGGTCTGTGGAACATCCAATTGGTGATGTACATGGAGTAATGGTTTCATGTGGAAAAGACCTGGGCTTTGTAGTCAGTCATGTAAATGATGATATGATCCATTTGACTGGGTGAAATCATCCCTACAGAGTATAGAGTAAGAAAATCATAAACAGGAATCAAAAAGGAAAAGCTCTGAAGATAGAATATTTGGAAGTGCCAATATTTCATAGCTGGGCAGAGAAAGAAGAGCCTGTGTAGGACAGTGAAAAGAAGCTCTATAATTTGGAGGAAATTCCAAATGATGGCAGGGAAACCATGTGAAGAATGACTAAACCTTAAAGAAAAAGTATTGTGAGAATGCAAGCACGATAAAAACTAAAATGTTCTGTTGGCTTCAACAATAACGAAGTCCTTATACATTTTGGGAAGGCACTAGATTTTGAAAGTGAGAGAAAGTTAACAAAGGGTTGAAGCCTAAATTGAGTGGGGATATGATGAGAAAGTGGAGACACTAATGAAATTTCAATGGTATTGAAAACATAATGAAACAGGCATAGCTTGGAAAAGCATATTTAGTAATATTAAATGTATTTTTAACTTCAGTGGCTTTGAGGGAAAAAGAATCAATTAACTGAAAATAACTGAAATTTCAATTAATTAACTAACATAACATGAAAGCATATGAGGATATTCCTTTTTGTAAATATGTTGAACACATTTTCTCACACTATATTTAAAATATTTGAACAAGAAATCATCTCTCTGTGCTATAATATTGGGAATAAGGAATAAGGAATATAAACAGAGATGCATAAAAAGGCAAAGGAAGATTCAGGTCTCAATATTGTGCTTTGTTCTTGTTGTTGGTTTGTTTTCCAGGACAAATGAATCTAACTCTTAACTCAACCCTTTGATATTAACAATGGAAGAGATTTTCTGTTCTTAATTACCTGCATATATCTATATCAGGTTTGTCAGGGATGAAAGAAAACAAACTTTTAAGTACTCATGAAATGGAATCATCTTTTTTCTAATTTATGTGTCAATCTAATACATGTAATGAGTTACAAGGTTTAAACTACATTTTTAAATTCTGAGGGGCAAAGGATGATATTAGAAAAAGTTGCATTATTTCAGAATGACATAAACACTTAAGACAATCTCTGCTGTCCATACCATATGTAAAATGCAGGAAAGCTACTGGGAAAGGGGCAATATTGATTAAGTTGTAGAGGGAGAAACTAAATGTATGCCCCATTGTTTGGCTTTTATATACAGAACCTTTTGCTATAGCATTTGAATGTCTATCTCTTCATGAAGTTTGTTCGATTTTTTTTTCTTTTTAATATACAGATTGGGTATGGATGTCAAAAAGCAGCAAAGAGAAACCACACTGCAATTGCAACCTTCATCTTGCTGGGACTGACAGGAACTTCAACTGCAAGTTCATCTATTTGTCTTTTTATTTCTCACTTACATGTTGAGTGTAACAGGGAACCTGACTATTATCACGCTCACATTGCTGGACCCCCACCTGAAAACTCCTATGTACTTTTTCCTCAGAAACTTCTCCTTCTTGGAAGTCTCATTCACTACAGTCTGCATTCCTAGATTCTTATATACTTTATCAACTGGGGACAATTCCATCCCCTATAATGCTTGTGCAAGTCCAATATTTTTTGTTATTCTCTTTGGAGCAACAGAATTTTTTCTCCTGGCAGCCATGTCCTATGACCGCTACTTGGCCATCAGCAAACCTCTTCATTACATGACCATCATGAGCAACAGGGTCTGTATTTTATTAGTCATCTGCTGTTGGGTGGCTGGCTTGATGATCATTGTTCCATCCCTCAGCCTGGGGCTCCAGCTGGAATTTTGTGGCTCCAATGCCATTGATCATTTCAGCTGTGATGCAGGTCACTCCTGAAGATCTCATGCACAGACACATGGTTAATAGAACAGCTGGTTATACTCATGGCTGTCTTTGCACTCATCATGACCTTGGTGTGTGTGGTTCTGTCCTACACATACATCATAAGGACAATTCTAAGATTCCCCTCTGCCTATCAAAGAAAAAAAGCCTTTTCTACCTGCTTATCTCACATGATTGTGGTCTCCATCACCTATGGAAGCTGCATTTTCATCTATGTCAAGCCTTCAGCAAAGGAAGGGCTGTCCATAAATAAAGGAGTTTTAATGCTCACTATTTCTGTTGCTCCCATGCTTAAACCCTTCATTTACACACTGAGAAACAAGCAAATCAAACAAGCTTTTCATCACTCCATAAAGAGGATTGCATTTCTCTCAAAGAAGTAGAAAATTCGTTGACTCAAAGTAAAATTAAAGAAAATGTCTCTTATTTCTTTCGCTATGTCTTCTGACTCATTTCATTGTTTACTGTCTAGACTTTAGTCTGATTAAATTCTCAAAGATTTCTTTTTAAATTTACATTTGTTTATTGTTGTAACATCTTGTTTTGAACACCAAACATTTCACCAAATAAAGTCATTTATCTCAAGACAATTGTGTTTATGATAAGATAACTAAGAGTACTGTACTGATGTTTACATTTAATTCCTTAAAATCATTAGTGGCATTACTGTCTTATAATCAAATACTTCATTGTAGACCGAACTTAATTATTAAATTGAAAAAACAAAGTTTCCCCTCTTTTTCTTACCCTCAAAATAAACCAAAACAAGTTTTCACATGGAAAGAGCACTTACCTGAAATAAAAACTCAAAATTTAACCAGTTTCAATAAATCTGTGATGCGCTAAACCATGGGAAAACAGGACTTCCTAGAAAAAGGTGAGGCTTCTCAAAGATATTTAGTATTGCTTCCTCATGTCACCTTATTCAAATCACTCATTTTACATTAAATGTGCATATAGTACTTTCCTTTATTGTGAAATAATGAAATATATTTCTAAGAAATTAAAGCAAATGCCCACTTCTGATCTAATCTTTTCTTCAAAGCTCTATTGCAGGAAGGGAAGTAAAAGTGTGCAAATTATATACAAGATAAATTATATAGTATTAGTTACAGTTTCTTCCTCTGATTCAGTTATCAAAATTAATATTATAAATCCAAGAATCAAAATTAAAAATACAAAAACAACAACAAATACATATTTTAAAAAGTTAAACCAAAAATGGCATTCATTCCGGGACAATTTAATAATGATAACATCAAAAGGCAAAAGGAGATATCAACAGGAGTTTGGGAATAATCAGAATTGAAGAAATGGAAACATCTTCCAATCACTGATATGATGTATAGCTATTTTTTATATTACATAAGAGAAAAAATTTACTTAAAATGCAAATATTTCATTTCAAACAAATTTAAAATGTAAATTCACTTATTATTGGTTATTATATCAGAATAGATGAATTAAAGTGGATTGGAAAACCAAATTTTAAGTGTTGATAAAATAAGAACTCTCAAGGCTAATTGAAAAATTTAAGAAGATAACATGGCTAACCACCCAGCAGAAAAAGGAAAAATAAAGAACTACAAACAGGAATAAGTATTGGAATTATGATCAATGTAACTATTGAATAAAATATTCCTAAATGAAGTGAATACAGTTTGAAGCAATGAGCAATCAATGAAACAAACAAATAAACCCCCACTCATAACACCTCCCCTTGTTAACTATAATCTCTGAAAGTATTAAGTACTTCTATAGGATACCCAAGAAAAAGGCAAAAATAATTATTAAAAAACAAAAAAGAAAAAAATAACTCCTGAAATCAAATTGTAAACACAGGAAATATTTAAGTTAAATTTTTAGTGGGTTTTAAATAGCTATTGGATATTCTTTTAAATTATTTTCTATTGGCAGCATTTTGAAATTAAATCTTTTTTTAACTACCAATCATGTGACCAATCTTTTCAAACATTATTATTAATACTTTTACCTATCCCATGAAGAAAATTTAGTTGTGTCAAAATGAAGACACAAGAGCATTGAGTAAATTGAATAATTTATCATAGATAGGAAATGATGGAGACTGAATTCTGATTTCAAGTCATAAACACTGCCTTTTAGGCAGCAGCTTAATGTTGACAGGGAGGGGTGAAGGAAAACCCTGTGATTGGAGCATATAAACTGGCAAGACAGTAGATCTATCTATGCCTGCAATAATGCTCTCTTAGTTTATCAATGTGTTACCTTATATCTTGCTTTCATTTAATTGCTTTATTGACATTGTCAAAGAAAAAATAAAGTCTACTAAACATTTTAATTCATGTTACTGATGCTGTGTACTGTAATCAATTCTGTTCTATCATATTTAAGATTTAATGTTTTGGTAACAAGAATGAGATAAAATTGTATTTATCCTCACCCTGCTAATTTTGAGGCCAGCTCTACAAGAATCAATAAAGGAAAATCTGTGTCCTGAAAGTAAAAGACAGAAAAAAGAGACTTGGACTAGTGTATAGAAATGAATATTATCAGAAATGGTACCCAAAATGGTAAAAGGACAGACAAAAACAAGATATGATACATGAAAACCAAAGTATAAAATGGTCAAAGTAAGCAATGCCTTTACAGTAATAGAATTGAATATTAATGGATTAAATTCCCCAATCAAAAGAGACAGGCTGACAGAATGGATAAAAAACTATAAGCCATCCATATGTTGTCTGCAAGAGATTCACCTTAGACCTGAGAGTACAAATAAGCTGAAAGTGAAAGAACAGAAAAAGATATTTCATTCAAACCATAACCAAAAATAAAGAGCTATACTAATATCAGACAAAACAAACTTTAAATGCAAAAATGTTATGATGGAGACAGATGACCATTATCTATTAATAAAAGGGCCAATATACCAGGAATAAATAACAATTATAAATATCTATGCACCTAACCAGGGTATCCTGAAATAAATGGGCAAATTCTGGCAAAGGTGAAAGGAGAAATGGACGTCTCTGTAATAATGGTTGGAGACTTCAATACGCCACTCACCTCAACAGATAGAAAAGCTAGACACAAAATCAACAAGAAAAGCAGAGAACTTTAACGATTTGATAAGGGAGCTAGACCTAACAGCCATACACAGAACAATACAACCCAAATCGGCAGTTTTTACAGTCTTCCTAAGTACTCTTGGATCTTTATCCAGGAGAGACACATGTTAGGTCACAAAGCAGATCTCAATAAACAGAACAAGATTGAAAGTATATAAAGCACCTTTTCTGATTGTAATGGAATGAAGCTGGGAATCATCACACGTGGGAAAGTGGAAAACTCACAAATATTTGGAAGCTAAACAACACAGTCTAGAACAATCAGTGTGTCAAAGAAAAAATTGTAAGAGAAATTAGTAAATTTCTCAAGACAAATGAAAACAGGAGCACAACTTAAGACTTAGGCAGCAAAGGCAGGGTTAAGATGGAAATTTATAGCCTTAAAGGCCTATACTAAAAAGAAAGGAAGCTATAATCATTATCTAACTGAATACCTGGAGAAACTAGGAAAAGGAAACAAAAAAACTAAACCAAAATTAAGCAGAAAGAAAGAAATAACAAAATATGGAGCAGAAATAAATGAAATTGAGAACAAAAAATCAATAGAGAGAATCAACAAAACCAAAAGATGATTCTTTGAAAAGATCATTATAATAAACTCTTAACTAGACTAACAAAGAAAAAAGAGAGAAATGGTAAATAAATAAAATCAGGAATAAAAGGGAGGGCATTACTACTAACACCACAGAAATATAAAGGATCATAAGGGGATATTATTAAAAGTTATATGCCAACATATTAGACAATGTAGATGAAATGGACAAATTCCTAGAAATACGCAGAAGCCTATATTAACTCTAGAAGAAATAAAAGATGATAACAAACCAATCAAAAGTAAACAGATTGAATCAGTCATCAACACTATCCCTAAAATGAAAAGTCCAGGGACAGATGGCTTCACAGGTGAATTCTAACAAACATTTTTAGAAGAATTAATAACAATCCTCCTTAAACTTTTCCAAAAATTTGAAGAGGAAGTAAAATTACTCAACTCATTTTATGAAGCCAACAGCACCTTAATACAAAAGCCAGATAAAGATACAACAAGTATTGAAAACTATAGACCAATCTCTCTACTGAATAGAGATGCAAAAATTCTCAACAAAAATATTTGCAAATCAAATCCAAGAGCATGTTAAAAGAATTACACACCACAATCAAACGGGTTTTATTCTTGATATACAAGGGTGGTTCAACACAAGAAAATCAGATAATTTAATACATCACATTAACGAATCCAAGAAAAAAATAACAGATGATCATCTTGATTGACACAGAAAATGCATTTGACAAAATCCAGGCCAGTATATATTTTTGTTATAACCTACAAAATTGTGCAGGACAGAGTGTAAACTATAATGTAAACTATACTCCAAGGTTGGTGGCAATGCTTCAATATGTAACAAACTTACCACAGTAATGAAGGATATTGTTAATGTGGGAAGGTGTGGGAGGGGAAGTGGGTGGGGCATATGGGAATCCCCTATTTATTTAAGTAACATTTATGTAATCTAAAGTTTTTTTTTTTAATTAATTTTAAAAAAAGACATACCATATACTGGGCCATAAAACAAGTCTCAATAAATTTCAAAAGATTTAAGCCAATAAAAAAAGTTAGGAAGAGAATGAAAATTACTTATCATGATACAGGTCATATATAAAACACTAAAAGCCAACATTGCACATAGGGAAAAGTTGAAAGCTCTCCCTCTAAGACTGGGAACAAGATAAGCATGCCCACTGTCACCACTCTTTTTCAACATTGTGCTAGAAGTTCTAGCAAGAACAATTAGGGAAGAAAAAGAAATAAAAGGTATCTAAATTGGAGAAGAATAAGCAAAACTTTTACTATTCCCAGATGATGTAATCCTATTTTTAGAAAATCCTGAAATATCTAAGACAAAGCTACTAGAGATAATGAATGTGTTCTGCAAATTAGCAGGATACAAGGCAAACATGCAAAAATCAGTAGTGTTTTATACACTAGTCATGAAAAATCCGAGTAGGAAATCAAGAAAAAAATTCCATTTATAATAGCATAAAAAAAAAAAAAATCAGATATCTAGTAATTAATTTAACCGAGGATTTAAAGGACCTGTACTCAGTAAACTACAAAACAGTGCTAAAAGAAATTTTAAAAAGAGCTAAACAATTAAAGGGCACTCTATGTTCATGGAACAGAAGACTAAATATCATTAAGATATCAATTCACTCAAATTGGCATTTTGATTCAATGTAATACCAATCAAAATTACAACAGCCTACTTTACATAGATAGAAAAGTTAATTAGCAAATTTACTTGGAACGGAAAGGGGCCCCGAATAACCAAACAATATCTATAAAAGAGGAGTGAAGTTGGACTCACACTTCCTAACCATAAAGGATATTATAAAGAAACAGTGATCAAAAGAGCATGGTATTGGCATAAAGATAGACACATAATTAATGGAATCAAAATGAGAGCTCACAAATAGACCTTCATCTTTATGGTAAACTGAATTTTTTTTTTATTTGAGAAGTTGTGAGTTTACAAAACACACATGTCACACAGGATTCCCATACATTGCCTCACCACCACCACCTTAAATTGTTGTGACACATTTGTTGCAATTAAAAATGAACATCATCATAATATCACTGCTATCTCTAGTTCATAGATTTATTTGGTATATTAGTCCCCAAAACCATCCTATTATTAATACCATGTATTAGTACTGTACACTGTTAACCACAGTCTGTCATTCACTATGTGGTTCAGTTTTATACTCTCTCTTGCCTGGTACAATCCATCCAAAGTGTACCCAAAGTGGTTCTAAATATCATCACAGAGATGTGTTGTCATCAGCTCAGTCCATTTCAGGAGGTTTTCATTACTCTAAAAGGAAAAGTCCCAAACTCCCTTCCACACCTCCATTATTGTTCCCTAACATTGATATGTAACCTTCTTTGTCATTGCTGTTGAATTATTACAATATTACAGTTATATTGACGAAGTTTGTGAGGGAAGCCATTACACATATTAGACAGATTGACTTGAACAACAGGACTTTATTAGCTCACAATTTGGAAGATAGAAGTCAAAAATCAAAGTATTTGCAGGACATGCTGTATCTGAAGTCTGTAGCATTTTGGTAGAAGCATTTTGCAATTAAGTTCTGCCACCATGACACAGTGACCTGTCTGTTGATGTTGCCTCCTGTGGTTTCTATTCTGTGTCCAAATTTCTTTTGCCTTTAAGAACACCAGTTTTACAGTTTTAAGGCCAACCTTGATTCAATTTGGCCTCATTAAAATAGGTTCTTCAAAAGTCCTGTTTGCAAAAGGGTTTCACAACCATTGGGTCCAGAGGTTAGGACTTGAATATGCCTTTATGAGGGACAAGATTCAATCCCCAATGATAAATATATATAATGTAAATATATATATAATATATAAGCAATGTAAATATATATAATATATATGTAATGTAAATGAATATACATATAATATGTTTGTACTCATAACTCCAATTCCAATTCAACACTGTACAAGGTAATGAATAGACTTTCTTCTTTTCATATTTGTAATTTCTTTCTCCTACAGGGAGAAACTAAGATGCCATGATCTTCTATGTTTCATCTGCATAAGTCTAGAATATGCACAAAACAGTTATCAGTTGATAACACATATCACTGCTTAAAGTGATGCTAAGAAGCAGAATTCAAATATTGTTTACAATTTTACATAGAATTTACATCTGAAGAATTGAACAAATATTATGAATCCAATGTGGCTGGTTTTGACAAATGAATATATTGATGGACCCTGCATCCCTATTTACTGTCAAGAGTCACACATCTATTGCAAACTTCTACTTTGAGTTGTGAGTTACTTTTGATATTCATAGAAAAATGGTGGTCAATTGTAAGCACCTTTATCTAAGGAGTCCTCCACACCTCCATGATAAAACAGTCATACATGGAATTCCTATGGACAAGATAAAGAGAAATGGCATCTGGTAACTTTTACCTGTTATTCCAATTAATATGGCTGCTTTAAAATTTACCTCAATTTTTTTATTTTTGGCTTGAAGCAAACATTTGCTAGACTCACAGATTCTGTGGTAAGGAATTTATACAGAGTACAGCATATCCTTTCTGCTCCATTATGTGTGAACCTTCACTTGGAAGCCTGAAGATTGGGGGCTGGGAACCACTGAAGATATCACTGCTCACTTGTCTGGACGTTAAATCTTGTCACTTTATAACCTTATTTCTCTATATATGTGGACATCCATGAAGTTTATTCATGGGACCACTTTGGGCTTTTTCACAGCAAGGTTGTTCGTTTCTAAGGTCAAATATCACAAAATAGAGAGCTAGAGAGGAATCTTGAGATTACATAACAGCTTTTGTACTCTACTTTACTGGTTGGAGCAATTACTACCTGCTGCTCAAATTCAAGAGCTCGAAAAATTTTATTGGTTTTTATTTGTATTTGTTTTTTTAAATTTGTTTTTTATTTTTAAACAAGCTTTAGATTATGTAAATGTTACATGAAAATTATAAGGGATTCCCATATACCCCTCCCCCTCCTGCTCCCCCATTTTCACCCATTATTAACATTTTTCATTTCATTAGTGTGGCACATTTGTTAAAATTAATTAACACATATTGAAGCATTGCTAGTAACCATGATCTACAGTTTACATTTCAGTTTACACTTTGCACTCCGCAATTTTATAGGTTTTGACAAAATATATAATGCCTGTATCCATCATTGAAATGTCATGCAGGACAATTCCAATGTCCCCAAAATGCCCCATGCTTCACTTATTCTTCCCTCTCCCTTTGCTCAGAGCCTCTAGTGGCATGGCCTTTATATCAATGATACAAGTTCTTCCATTGCTAGAATAATAAGTCTACTTTAGTCCAGAGTTGCATTCTACCCTTATGTTTATTCATTCCTTAATATTGAAGATTTTGGAATGATGATGCCCACTCTGTTTCTGGTTGAGAGGGAGCTTAGATCCAATGGGGCGGATGGATAGAACTGTTTGGCTTGCAGTTGTGGCTACTTTCTGCATTTTGGAATGGGCTTCGCCCATCATCATTCTTTTGTTAGTTTTCCTGGGTGAGTCTAATGAACTGGAGAGTGGGTGTTGCGGCTCTGCTGTGACTCAGGGCTCAGCCAGCATTTGAACAGACTGAAGATTTACATTTCTGGAACATATACTTAATGAGCATAATGCTAATTATAGGTTTAAATAAAAGGGTCAGACAAGCCATGTATAGGGAAATTATAAATGAGTCTAATTCTGTTACATTGGGGAGTATATATTCCAAAGTAAGGCCGACTGACAGGTTGCTGAATTCCTGGTTGGCTGGTAAGTACTGCAACATTCTCTAATAGAGTGGCAAGAATCTCCTGAGTACATGGGCAATTCTTAGCAAAGGAGGACAGACCATTATGCCAGGGCCTTGATATTGATGGTTGTACTTATGAACCTTGTACTTGTGAAATTGAAACTTAGCCTAGTATTATATATTGTCTAAAAGTTATCTCCTGAGAGCCCCTTGTTGCTCAAATGTGGCCTCTTTCTAAGCCAAATACAACATATGAACACATTACCTTCCCCCCTGTGTGGGACATGACTCCCGGGGAGCTGGCACCAAGGGATTATTACCAAGTGGCATCTAGTGATATATTTGGAAAAAGACCTTGACCAAAAAAGAAAAATATTAAATACAAATGAGTTTTATGTCAGGAGGTCATTCCAGAGGTTACGCTCATGCACATCTCAGCAGGATCTCATTGACTGCCAAGTAAGCAGTGTCTCAAACACTGGGGCTTCTGAGGGATCTAGAGACATCTAGACAGTATAGGGCACACAATCTCTGGAATTCAGCACCCTCTCAGTGGGTTTGACTTTGGAATATATGCTCTCCAATGTAACATAGGCTCATTTACAATTTCTCTACACTTGATTGTTCTGTCCTATGTATTTGAATCTATAATTAATACTATACTCATAAAATATATGTCCCAGAGACTTAAATATTCCATATTACAACCATTTTTCCCTCTCCCATCCCTCAGAGCCTCTGGTGTCCACTGTCTCCACATAGATGATAAAAGTTCTTCCATTGCTAGAATCACAATAAGTCTATAGTAGAATAACAGTAAGTCTATTCTAGTCCATCATTCATTCCCCAATCCCAAAGATTCTGGGATGGTAATGCCCTCTATGCCTCTAATTGAGAGGGGGCTTAGATACCATGGGGCAGAGGGATGGGACTATCTTGCTTGCCATTGTAGACTCTCTCTGTTCCTTGGGATGGTCATTATCCCTCATGATCTCCTTGTTAGTTGTCCTGGGTGAGTCCAATAAACTGCAGAGTAGGTGTTGCAACTCTGTTGAGATTCAGGGACCAACTGGCACATGGAAAGCCCAAAGATTTAAGTCTTTTGGACATACAACTATCAACTCTTGTACTAACTATAGGTTAAAATAGAAGGGACAGAAGAGCCATGTATAGGGAAACCACAACTCAGTCCAATTTTGTTACACTGGGGAGCATAAAGTCAAAGTAAGGCCCTGTTACAGGGTGCTAAATTCCCAAGCTGCCAGCCCTCCCAATAGTGTCTGGATGTCTCCAGGGTTCTCAGGAGCCCAGCTATTTGACGCAATATTTACTGTGGCAGTCAAATGAGATCTTGCTGAGACATGCATAAACTTTGAAGTCTCTTATCCATATAAATTCATCTGTCTTTACCCTTTCCCCATTTTGCTCAAGGTCTTTTTTCATTTGCATTGGTCGTTGGTGCTTGGTAGTAATTCCTCCGTGCCAGGGAAGCTCATCCCTGGGAGTCACGTCCTACATTAGGAGGAAGGTAATGCATTTTTATGCTGAGTTTGGCTTAGAGAGAGGCCACTTTTGAGCAAAAAAGAGTCACGGGAGGTAGCTGTTAGGCACCCTATAACACTAGGCTAAGTTTCAATTTCAAAAGTAAAGGTTCATAAGTACAGTCATCAATTACAAGGACCCATCAAGGGTCCATCCTCCTTCAATAATCACTGCCCTTGTACTCAGGGGATTATTGCTGTTCCATTAGAGAATGTGACAGAGCTCCCCAGGACGGGAATTTGATATTCTTTTGACTATTGTCTGGATCCCCACCCACTATGACAATGCTCCATGAACACTTGAACTCATTCATATGTCTTATAAGTATGCTCTGGGTGGACCTTCTCCCATGAATCCCCCATCACTGACCCTGAACCAAGGATCTTTCCCTGCCATAGTTGTAACCCTTCTGTGTTCTAAAACATATTCAAAAATGAAGCCTACAAAATTACCAAATACAATTTATCAGAAAATGAAATAAAAATGATACTTTTAATAGTAACAAAAAAATACAAAAAAAATTAAAAAAATTTTTGAAATAAAAGAAAAATAAATATAAATAAAAACTTGGAATTATGTCTTTTATCACTGTAAGATCTGTTGTTTTGTATGTGAAATGACATTTTCTTCAATTTATTCCCCCAGTGTCTTATTTTTTCATTTTATCTTCAAAGAAGCTTTAGGTAACAAAAAAGTCAGGTACAGAATATAGGGGATATATACCCAACATTTCCCCCCTTTTCCCCTTTCCACTACTAATAACATTTTACATGTGGATGGTACATTTGTTACAATTGGTGTACAAATATTGAAACATTGCTACTAACCATGGTCAATGATGTACATTATGGTTAACATTTTGGATCATACGCTTTTATAAATTTTAATGAAATTTAACATGGCCTGTATCCATCATTGTAAGATGATGTAGAACAATTTTAATGCCCTCAAAATGTCCCATGTTCCATCTATTCTATTCCTCCCTTCCTCTTTCCTTGGGACCCACAGCAACCACCAAGTTTCACTCCTTTGAAGAACAATATTCTTTGTTACTTGCAACAACATTAAGGGCTTGACATATTGGTCTGTTCTCCCTATTAGGCACTGCCTATGCTCTCAAGAGGCTCCCGCCTTTCTTTAAGAATATAGCTGGACTCTTCAGGATGGGAGCCCAACACATTGCCATTCATTGTGTGGGTACATACTGGATATCCATATCCAAACGAGTTTTTTAATGGCTAAGAGATTTCAAAGTGAGTTGGGAAGTCATTCTAGAGGTTACATTTATGCGTAGGATCTCATTGACTGCCACAGTACACAGTGTGTACACAGTGTGTACACAGTACACAGTACACACCTGGCCTCCTGAGAACTCCAGAGACATCTATACACTATAGGCAAGAGAATGAAACTTTGGCCCCACATCTTCTTGAATGGAATGTCAATATTATATTGTAAGTTTATGTTGGATAAGAGAGTTTGCTGTACTGCAATCATTTAGGAAAATGCTGTCTGCCACAGAGGTGATGCTGGAGGACAGAACATTTTGCTTTATTTCTTATTTATTTATTAATGCTATAGAGATAATGAAATATACTGGAGGTTTATCTAGCACACTAAATTTTATATTTAGCTCCTCAAGTTATTCCAGGCAGACTGGCAGCAACAACCATTGTTTTAATATTTGAGAAATAATATTTCTTTTTAACTTTGCATTTATTTTCCTGAGAACCCTTCATTTCTTATAATTTGTCTTGAAGAACAAAGAGTCCACCAATAGGCAAATATTATTTAGAACATTTACTGGATAAATCTATACTATCTGTAATGAAAAACAAACAAACAAAACTAATACCACAAACAACAATGGAAAATATTCTTTTGCTGATAGCTTAATCAGCACCACTCTACTAAATCAGTTGGTATAATCGCATAAGCACACAATCAACAGGACAAATAAAAATTGTAGAATCTTTGTGCTATAATTACTGACAATTGGGAATAAAAGCAAAGCAAAATTAACTTCATAGCATTACTTTAGAGAAAATGAATCATGATTTAATATTAAAACAAGCCATTTATTTAAATTAAAAGTCTGATATTCAATATTATTTACTATTTAAAACTTATACATAATGAAAAAGTGATAATTATAAGACAGTCATAAAATTCATCATATATTCTCCTTTATGCAATATATTAATTGGCATATCTAAGAAATTAAACTTGCTTTATGTGTTCTTGAAAAAATATTTGTAAAGAAAGTTAAGTTTCCTTATGTTGGCAATTGTCATTATAAATATTCACTCTACAAAATTAACCTCTACATTATTCTTTTAAGGAGCAACTTTTCTTGGAAGATTTTAGGCATATATAATGATAACAAAATTTAATTTATGTGACACTTTTCAAGAATATGGCTTTAAATAATACAGCATACAATTATTTAATTTATTTATTTAAAATTTCTCTGTTCTACCAATATTCATATTTTATAATACAATCAAAACCCTTTTTAAATTTTAACTTAAATCAGCTTCCATAGGGGAGAAAATTTTGTAATTTTTTATTTCAAACACAGAAAGACTTTCATATGGAGTCACAGAAAGTTAATCTCAGAATGGATAGAACGGAAATAGTTTCTAAATTCAGGGTAGCTAAAGTGAGCTATAGAGATTATTAGATATGAATTGTTAAACTAGAACTGTCAGATTAATTTTTGTTCAATTTTTTTTAATGTTTCCATTTTAGGTATTTTGATAAATAGTCTTATTTTTCTGAAACAGAAAATGCCTTTTTAAATACAATTTGCAAGGCCTTTTTAACTTGCTGGTTCCTCAGAGTATAAATGAATGGATTCAACAAAGGTGCAACTGAAGTATTGAGCACAGTTACTCCTTTACTTAAAGTAACTCTCTCATTGGCTGATGGCTTTATGTAAATGAAGATACAACTTCCATAAGTGATGGAGACAACAATCATGTGAGATGAGCAGGTGGAAAATGCTTTTTTCTTTTGTTGAGCTGAAGGGAATTTTAGAATTGTCTTGATGATATAGAAATAAGATAAGGTTACTAATGACAATGTGACAATAAGGGTCATCAGAGCTAATAAAAAAGCAATCAATTCTAGTACACGTGTGTCTGAGCAAGAAAGTTGTAGGATAGGAGAAATGTCACAAATGAAATGATCAATAATATTTGAAACACAGAAATCCAGGTTAAGACCCAAAATCAGTGGAGGGAAAATGACCAGGAAGCCAGTTAACCAAGAGTTGAGTAAAAGCTGGTGATAAACTCTTCTGCTCATGATGGATGCATAATGTAGAGGTTTGCAGATGGCAACATAGCAGACATAGGACATAGCAGCCAGAAGGTAAAATTCTGTACACCTCAGGAAGATGTAAAAAAACAACTGAGACATAGAACCACTATAGGAAATGGTCTTTTCCCTGGTCACAATGGCAATTAGGAATCTTGGAATGCCAACATTTGTGAATGAGATTTTTTAGGAAAGAAAAATTACAAAGGAAAAATACATTGGGGTCTTTATATGGGAATCCAACAGAGTGAGGGCAATGATGGTTAAGTTCCCTGTCATGCTCAACAAGTAATTTAGAAATAGAAATAAGAAAATTACCATCTGTAATTGAGAGTTATCCATCAGTTCTAGTATGATAAATTCTATCTGCTTGGTATGGTTCTTCATTTCACTTTTGTGATTTCAGTTAAATTCTATAAGTAAAAGACTACAAAATCAGAAGCGACATAAGTAACCTTATCTCCAGGAATAGATATTAAAAAATCCATATTCAGAAACATACACACTTATAATGTAACACTCCATGTTATTTGACGATATGATCAAGAACTGTGCAATGGAAAATCTTTTTAACTATGAACTTAAATGAATTATGGTGGTCAATTCAATTTTAGAATTTACCCTCTAAAACCCATGTTAGTTGATTGTCCCTCTTATATTTAAACTTCCAGTTAATTGTTACTAATTCCTGATTTGGGCACCTGTTAAATAAAGTAAATAAAAGAGCTTGGTTCAGGATTTAAACACAATTCACTTATTTTAATTAACTAATTTCATCAAAATAAAAATTGCCAGTTTGATAAATTAAGACTTAAAATTAATTTCTAAACCGTAGACTACATATTAATGCAAACTATATTTATAGCCCCAATGTAGTCTTTTTCAACTTCCAAATGAACTACTGATAATAAAGACAGAAAATTCTCCTCATGCTTGCCAAAATATTTTCAGTAACAGCATCTTCTAAAATAATAAATTTTACAATACTAAATCGTGTTTCAATATATTTCATTTAACTTTATATGAGAAGTTATTAAGTTGCTAACACTACAATAAAATCATGTGTGTTACAGACCAAGTAGTTTTATTTCTCACTTAAATGATTCAATGATGGTACAAAATTAGTAATGATTTTACTTTATTTTTTCCTATTAATAGTTTAAATGGGAAAAGTAATATTTTAGAAAATGTCATTTTATAATTTATCATTCAATATAGATTCCTTAATTAAAGTAACATTAAGGTTTCTAAGAATAGCATGATAATGTAAACAGTCGTTGATAATTGACTGACTAAATCCAAGCAATTTTTCACTAAAGTTCAAACTATACAAAGATGCTGACCTTCACCACTATTTTTCAACATTATTCTCAAATCTCTAATCAAACCAGTTTATATATATATATCTTATAAAATTCAAGTAATGCTTGAACAGTATATAAAACAGGTTTGCATTCTACTGATCTGACTTATCCCTTGGAGTAGCCAAAATAATAAACTTAAACAATTACAGCAATAAGCAAGTTCAGTAAACAAATAAAAAATAGTTGTAAATATAAACAGTCTTTTCAAAAGAGGGAAAATTTAGAATTTTAAATAATAAATTTTATGTTTCTCAACAAATTAAATTCCCATATTATGTATAAGCTATATATCACAATATTATTTAAAATAGATAAAAATAGAAAATAATATAAAGATCTCAGAATAAATAATTCTTTAAGTAAAATTTTATTAACTGAGATGATACATTTTGAATTGAGGACATTGAAAAATATGTATTTTCTGAAAAATCTTCTAAATATATTTTAGATACAAAATCCAAAGCAGTGTCTATAAATTTATCTTATTTTTATAAATGTCTAAATATGATGCACATAAGTATGATTTTTGAAAATGTAGATAAAACTAATAATCATGATTAAGATATTTGTCAGTGATATTAAATAATAATGCATTTATATATTTAATAAAATGAAGTCATTCTTAACAATATTCTATCAAAGAGAAATGAATAATAGCAAACACTATTAGTGATTTGAGAAAACGAATAGATTAGATATTTTAGAGTCATGTTTTTAACTTAAAAAAATTAGTAATGCAGTTGATTGACTTATGTCATCAGCAGATTATTGTCCTCATAATTTGAACAAAGCTTTACAATTTGGGAAGTAAACTTTTTCAAAACATTGAAAATAAGCACCAACAGAAAAAAGAAACTAAATTATGTCTTAAATAATGCTTTCTTTCTTTTAAATTAAGATACTTAAAGTCCAGTTCTTTAAATGATTAAATTTTGCCATTCAATTTGCCTGTTTTGAAAATTTTCTATTTTTTAAAAAAACATTGAATGTCGAATATTTTTTCTGTCTATGTGATTATATCTTTCTCTGCGATATGAATTTAGGTAACCTTCATTCTTTAGGTTAAAACATTGCATTACTTTAGTAATGTTTGCTCACTTTGACACCTCTTACTATATTTCTTCTCCTCTTCTAATAATTCTTCAATAATTTCCAGGTATTTGGTGGAAAGGGTATACCTAAGAGAATCATAGATAAATCAAGTCTTTTATTCCTTGATCTCATCATAATTTAGTATTGTTTCTTTTCCTAATATGTCCTTGTTCTTAACTCTACCTTATTCTGAAAAATATACTGAACGTCTGTAGTCTTATTGTGGGTATCAGGATAATTTGTAACTCTAAAATCAGAATTTATTCTGCAATCAGTGCAAACTTGGCAATCAAAAGTTCTCAATGACTTGTCATTGTTCACATGTGCTGATCAGAATTAGCACTTGCAAGGAGTAATATTTTATATTTTTAAGCACATATTTAAAAAACAAAGTCAATTCTCCAGGAAAAATATCTTCTTACTTTGTTATCTTTAGCATTTAGAGTTGTGTAGGTGCTCTTTTTCTAGAGAGGCATATGTAATTGTCATTCCACCACATTTATACGGTGCCATATTTAGTTTAAACCACGAAGGTATTAGAAAAGAAGGTGCAAGTGCATAATTGAAGCATTATATTCTTGCATTTTTGGATTCATAAAACAGAAAATGGGAAATGATTATGTTTTACTTGAATAGAAAAAATTAAATTTAATCTTTCATGCACTCTTAATTTTCTTCAAACTTCAAAATTTTTCTATAATTTTAAAAGAAAAGTAACAACACTATGTACTTACCACTTGAAATATGTGGTTGTAATTTTTTTTCCTGTAGAGAACATAAGTAAGAATCAACCATAATGAATGGTGACCATACTAATTGAAAAACAATATTTAATTTTGTAAGCAAGAAAATTAATATAAAAGGATATCTCAGGTTAATTCAAAGTAGAAGCCTAAAGTATGAATGTTTTAGTAATGTGTTTTTCTTCACTATCACATATATCCGAACATGTGGTAATATCTATGCTTTTGACAATAAATATTTCTAACAAACTCATGTTTTTATTACCAAATAATTTATGAGATAATACATGTGTACCTCTTACTTCACCCAGCAAATCTTCACAAAAATTATCTACCTAATATTGTTACTTCGACACTTGGGAAATATTTACTAGTTGTCAATTACTTAAAATGAATGAATGCTTCTCTAAGGGAAAAGCCAAGGGGGATAGTGTACCTAAGGAGAAAAAGGGAAGATAAAAAAAATCTTCAAAAATCCTACAAAACACCAGCTGGCATTTTGTTTTTTCATTTATTATATTTTATCAGAGAAGCTGTAGGATTAGAGATAATTCACATAAAATACATAATTTCCATAAATCCACCATCTCCATTTTTAACACATTGCTTTAGTATGGTACATTTATTACAACTGATGAAAGCATGTTGTTATAATTGTACTAGTGACTATTGTCCATGGTTTATATTGTGGTTCCATGTTTGTGTTGTACAATCCTTTTCTCGTTTATTTAAAATTTTTATTCTAGTAACATATATACAACCTAAAATTTCCTCTTTAACCACATTTAAATGTACAATTCAATAATGTTAATTATGTTCAAAAATTTTGTTACCATCTTCAGCATACATTATCAAAATGTTTTCATTCTCAAAAATAGAAACACTATACAATCTAAACATTAGCTCCTCATTCCCTACCTACACACTCACAGCTGATAACCCATATTCAAGTCTCTCACTCTATGAATTTTCTTATACTAATTATTTCATATCAGTGAGATTATACACTATTTTTCCTCCTGTGTCTGGCTTATTTCACTCGAGGTGATGTCTTCAAGATGCATCCATGTTATCGTATAAATCGGAATTTGATTCTTTTTTACAGGTAAATAATAATCCATTGTATGTATCTGCCATCTGTTGTTTATCCATTCATTGGTTAATGGACACTTGGGTTGCTTCCATCTTTTGACAAATATGAATAATGCAATTATGAACATCAGTGTGATCTGCTCAAGTTCTTACTTTCAATTCTTTTGGATATATTCTTAGAAGAGATAATTTTAGGTAATTCTAAACTAACTCTCTGAGGAATCATGAAACTTTTCCACAGCTGTTGCAACATTATGTATTACCACTAGCATTGAGTGATTGTTTCTATATCCCCACATCCTCAACAAAACTTGTAATTTTGCTTTTTTTTTTTAAATAGTACCCTTTCTAGGGGGCTGAAATTTTATCTCATTGTAGTTTTGGTTTGCATTTCCCTAATGGCTAATGATGTCAAACATATTTTCATGTGCTTTTTGGCCCTCTGTATATCTTCTTTGGAGAAATTTCTATTCAAGCTTTTTGCCTATTTTTTAATTGAGTTGTCTTTTTGTTCTTACACTATAGTAACAGAACCAGAGAGGAAAAAAAACACAAATGATCACATCAATTGATGCAAGAAAGGCACTAGGCAAAAATCAGCACACCTTCTTGATAAAACACTTAGAAAAATAAGAATAGAAGGAAACTTCCTCAACATCATAAAGGCCATATATGAAAACCAACTGTTAACTTCCTACTCAATAATAAAAGACTAAGTGTTTCCTCTAAAATCAGGAACTAGATAAGGATGCCCACCATAATAATTATTCAACCTTGAACTGGATGTTCTAACCAGAGCAATTAGGCATGAAAAAGAAATAAAAGTCAGCAAAACTGAAAATGAAGAACTAACATTTTCCCT